>JAXBDA010002849.1:0-39064 GCA_036023075.1 Gaultheria prostrata | reverse complement strand
CTCCTCGCCCGTGGACGTACCTCAATCTTGGGGGAACCACGTAAATCTCTGTATCGTGTGATTGCTTGTTGATTTGGTTTGTTTTCTCATTACTTTATCGCGTTCATAGCGTGCGTTTTACAACAAAAAGCTTCTCACATTTGACTAGGAATACTAATTAATTTGTAAATATAGGATCTACCATTTTCAGCAAACCTTATTTGAGAGTAGGATTGACATAGCAAACATACGATCGAGTTTTCAGCTGGTAGACTAATAGTTCCTTTGGATGGTAAGAAAGAGCGAGAAGAGAAAGGGGAGTCCTTTGGTGAGAAAGGGGAAGGGCAGTCAAAACATTTTCATTTTGGTACTTTTGTTTCCAATTCACTCCAAAATACTTAATCCAACAGAGTGATTTGGCTAGAAACCATACCCCCTTTCTTTTATCTCTCCATCCAAAGTTTGTTGGGGAAGGAACTTGAAAGGAATTTATATCGTTAATGGTAAAGGCAACAAGAAAAGACCCATATCAGACGACACCGTCCATATAAAAGCATAACAAAAAGACTTCACAAGGGCAAAGAATCAAGCATATTTTTGTTCCAATTATAAAAGATTTGAAATTTTGCCAAGAAAGAGTAGTTTAGACCAAGATTTGTTATATATGTAAGACATAAATTGTTAGAAATTTATACTAAAAGCCATGCTTTTATGTAATGGATTAATATTTATTTCATTATCTATTAATCAGCTTTATCCCTTTCTAATAAGAATTTTTATTTGATGTCGTGTATGTGGTTTTATTGTACACAGTACTAAGTAAATTAAAACCCAAAATTTTTTAATGTCAAATTTCAATTTTTGCACTCAACTTTGCTATTCCACGTTTTTTTTATTTATGAATTTTAAAAAGAGTAAAAAGTCATGCATGCTTGCAGTTTCAAGAGGAAAAAAAACAAATTACAGTAAAATAGAAGCCCTCTAGCCAATTGGCGTCCTCCCTTCTACATGAATTGAGTCCACAAAATTTTGAAATTCTCACCGATTGGACTAATCAAAAGTTTTGAAAGTTGTGCGATTGGGTGACCCGACATTTCCCAAACACCGCGATTCCGTTCATCTCAAATTCGAGTCCTCCCCAGCGCGGCTTGATATGTGAAGATGAGATTATGTGTATGAATATTTTTTTATTTATTTTTTGTTAATCACTTGAAACGAATAAGGGTTGATGTATGGAGTTTAGAAAAGATGCATGCAATTATGGGGGAAATGTGAGTAATTCAGAGAAAGAAAAGGGATCATGTTGGAAACAAATGGAAACTGCATCTGATACGTGGGGTATGATAGAGTATGACAACAAAAGCAAAAAACCATAGCAGTTAAGGCAGTTACTTATCCCAAAGTACTTGACATATTTACTCTTGTGGCTAAGGATTTATTTGGCTTGAACAAGTAAGTCATTTTTGTAAGTGTTAGTTTTGGAAATGAAAAATTGACACAAAGACAAAATTAGGAGACACCAAAGTGGTACTCTTCCTTTATATATTAGAATAGATGTAAGCTTGCAAGATAGAAAAATACGGAATTTATTCAGATTAGCTATTTGGAGTTTAAAGCTACTGCAAAGTCACTGAATCTTCACATTAACTAATTGTATTTTGATTATCCGTGAATTCTAAGTAGGAGTCCGATGTGTCCCCAATGATGAAAAATGTTAAGACGCCAATAAATTTACTTTATTTGATTTATGCTTCGATGAATTCGGATTTACCGTTTCCAAGATCCACCAAACCAAGAAAAAGCCCAATCAATCTTTATAATCCCAATAAACCCACTTTTAGCTCATTCCAAATCCAATTATCAACCCAACCAATAAAAACACCATTCCAAGCCCAAAACCCACTAAAAAAACCTGGTTTCATGGCCCAAAATACACCCTATGGCCACAAGAGTAAAAGTTCCACCGACAACGGAAGTAGAAAAAGAAAAAAAAGAAAATTCAACCTTGCGGATGCAACTTTTGGCCTTGCGGACTCAAGGTGGATCCCAGATTTCGAACAGTGAGCTCTTCAGCTTGGGTATGGGTTTCCATGTTCAATTCAGTCACCTCCCATCCGATTTCTGGTTGGAATTTAACCCTAGAACTTTCTACTATGCCTATAAAAAGGGACCTTAGCCTTTAGGTTTGAAGAAAACAAAAATCCACCAAGAAATCCTAAGCCAAACTTTGTTTTCCTGCTTGTTTTCTTAAACCTCATTCTTAGCCTTGTTTTTACATTCTAAAGACCAAAAACCTCTTCCTAAATCAGCAAACAAAGATCCCAAAAATATTAGCTTTAGTCTATCTTTATTCGATATTTCCCAAAATCTTGTTTGTTAAGTCCAAGTCCTCGAAGCATTAATAAAGTAAGATGTTTTTCGCGGCAAACGGAGTTATACTCGCCAAATTCATGATTTTGAGGGGAACATCCGGACATTAATCCAAGAAGTTCAGTCTTCGCCTATTTTATCATTTTAGGTAATTATTCTTTCCTTTAAACTAGCCTCATGCAATGTTGATTTTATTTATTTTTCCTTGTTCCCTTACCCGTAATTGTCTAAATCACCTTAACAACTCTTTTAAAATTCCATAAATCAAAGTAGAGACTAACTATTTTGGTTAGGCAAAGTGGGTGCCTAACACCTTCCCACCCCGTAACTTAGCGCTCCTAAACCAAGATCACTATGGTTATGACGGACAGGTTGTCTCGAATTTTGTACGTTCAATTCAGTTGCTTGGTTAACCTTAAAATCAAGTGGGACTCTAACGAACGCATGCTATAGTAATTTCAAGGTTTCTCGCGGAGGTCATGGGTGCCCACACTGATGCATGCATACTAGGTAGAGAATATGTTGTAGGTTTCTTCTCAACAAATAAACATTCTCTTTTCGATAATATTAATCGTTGTTGTTTTCTATAAAATGCATCGCAATTCCATAACATATAAATTATAAGAGTAACTCAGTTTACGTAGCCGGTATGAAATATTGATCAAACTTGGTGGCTTAGACATACTCTTTTACAGAAGTGGGTCATTTTGTGGAGAAATGCTGGGTAACAGTCTTTTTTACAGAGGTGATAGGTTTAGTAGGGATTTACAAAGGGGAGATCAGTAAGGGGAACCTTACTATCATCAGGAAGATACTCAAACTCATACAAGTATTCTAGATTGGAAGAGAATTTCTACTAGTAGAAGAATGAGAAGGAGTAAGAGCAGAACTGGTAGAAAGACGATTCATAGAAAATGGAGAGAAGACTATGAACTTCTTTTCCAAAATTACTTCAAATTTTTTCCTACTTTAAAGAAGCGTATGCTCTGTGGTTACCTCCTAGAAAACTATGGGTTTTCAATCACCCTGTTTAAAAATCAAATGGAACAAATAAAATGCTAACAGATCACTCAAATAGTATATAGAAATCAGAATAAAATTATGGGTTTTCAATCACCCTGTTTTTCAAAAGACAAGTCTTACTTCTTACAAATTACGAAGAAAGAAAAAAGAAGTTACCAATGTGCAAACTCAGTAACATGATGCCATTTCAACATGCTAGGCTAAGTTATGAATCAAATTGTAAAATGAGTCTAGGAGGAAGAAAGGGAGTACAATAATGGAAGCAGTTATTATGTAACTCGTTTTAAAATTTCATTCCACCTATTATTTTGTGTCTTTACAGATACATCAATCAGTCATAGAGCACCAAGTATGGAAAGCACAAAAAAAGCCGCATTACATTGTCCTCGACACCTAATATTCAAATGCCAAATCATCACGCTCAACATCCAAAACTAGGTTAACAAATTTGGGAGCAAAATGAACCACAGAAGCGAATTTAGAACCCTTTTTTTTTTTTGCAGGAATTCAAGTGCTACGTACCTAATATTTCTATGGTTAAGAATTTTTAGGTAGCCTCGCTATAGTGCAAAAGCAGATTTATTATGCCTAGTTTACATAGTAAAAAAAAAAAACAAGAATAGATAAAGCTAAAAACGTATGATCTAACAAAGTCAGATTTGTTTTTTCTAAACTAGTAGATTGACGTAGCAATGATATCTCAGATTTCTTTAAAACAAGAGGGTACGGACACAACCAAGATACATTTGTAAAGAAGAAATCTTATAACTTCAAGAATCATGTTACATACATAAATTCATGATAATTAATGGTGTGTGATTTCCACCCCCAAATTGCTATCCACACTCCCTTTTTTTTTGTCTACTAGTGAAATTTTCATGTGTAAAAATTTAGCTAAAAGACGAAAAGTGGGTGTGGATAACAATTTGGGGGGTGTGAATACCAATTACCTAATTAATGAACCAATTAGCAATTATGAGTAAGTTCAATGGTCATTAGGGCATCCACAGTGGGCTCCCTAAATTTGGCTTCTAAAGTCACTCCTAAAATAGACACGTAAGTAAAAGTGGGGTCCATTTTTCACTCCTAGAGCTTGCTAATTTTAGAAAGCAAATGTGCACTCAATGGGCTAGCAAGAACATTCTCAATTTTGTGAAATAAAAAATAAAAAAAAGTGTGGGTCCCATAAATTGATAAGTCTAAAAAGATTAAAAGTGCATGGGTCCCACTTAGAGCTAACTACAATGCTACCTAAATTTAACTAATAGGTTAGGAGTCATGCTTAGGAGCCACCCTTGAGAGCTTGTATTGAGAGCCCATTGAAGACCACAATTGATCAAATGGCTTGCTAAATTTTAGGAGTATCACCTAGGAGTCATTTTAAGAGCCCCACTGTGGATGCCCTTAGCATATCTCTGGGATATGGATACCAATTAAAATGATTTCCCAATTCATCAAATTATGGAGAAGTGGATATCAAATTAATCTTACTGTTATGTTCATTAATAAAAAGTAAACCCACAATATCAAAAAAAGTAATAAAAATTGGTTAATCTTATCTCTTATCCATCTAGACCTGGATTGAATTATTATATGGTACGAGTACCATAATCTTAATTTCGTAGAAGTTCTGATATGCAATTTAGAATAATGAATAGGGTAAATTTCACTAATCTCTCCTGAGATTTCTGAAATAACACTGTCCTCTCCTGCTTTACCTGACATTATCAAAAGACCCCCTCGTAGTTAGTTTGCCATTGATGGCATTAATATTTACGAGAAAAGTACCAAAATATATTCCCTTGTAACAAAGTAAATGAATTGCACAAACTTGACTCTTGAAATCCACCTAATCTATTTCATTTTGTGAAATGAATCCATTTAAAAAACCACTAACCTTATTCTTATTATTTTGCCAAATGTTTACATTACTTTGACGAGCATTTTTTTTTCTTCACGTTTGTCCAAATAAAATGATCAATGAAATTTTTTTTTAAAAAAACTCCTTTGAATCAAATTCATATTAAAGCCGAAATTAAAAAATAATATTACTCAACTTGTTTTATTTTTTTACTATCATAATAAAATAAATTCTTTTTATTTTTTTTCCCGATTTCGTATTTAAAGAAAAAAATGCAAAAGAATGTTTATACTCGTGGATTTATTTTTTGTATTTTGTTTGCAAAATGGTATGAAGGGGCTCCATCTTCTGTGTTTTTTTTTTAATCTTGTCGCTTTTATACGGCGACCGCCACCTCATACCTCCATTAGTTTTTTGTCTCTTAAACTTTACCACAAATTTCTCATTCGCTTAGGCATGATTTGGCTCAATAATCTTTTTTCAATTATTTTTTTGTCTTTGTTTAAAATAATTGCACTTGTTACTTTTTTTGTGTAGTATTGGTTTGTTTCGATGAGAGAAATTTAGAAATTTAAAAAATTATGATAAAAAATGTGGATTTTTTTTTTTTGTCTTTTCCAAACTTTTTTCAATGTCGGTTAATTTTTTTTTTTTTTTTGTGGTTGCTCTAGTCAAGATAAATCAATGATCCCCAAAAATTTGATGCAAATCTAATTTTATTTTTGAATAAAGACGAAAATATAATCCGACAACAAAGTTATACCCAACATCCCTTAAAAATCACAATATCTCAGACTAAAATGTATAGCCATAATATATCTTATATGGTGATGTCCAGGTTTCCGAGTTATTGTCACTCAAGACTCCAATTCAACTGAAACAATAAAAATATATGTTAGTTACATAATTCAAATAAAAGTGAATGTGAAAAAGAAAACTCTGGTTATTGAAACAGAAAAAAAAAATGATTAAGGGGAATAGTCTTTTGAACGTATGTGTACATATATGTGTGCGCACGCGGGCGAAGGAAATAGAGATAAACATGTGTGCTTTTTAGATATAAAAAATGGTGAGCAAAAGAAGTGTTCAGACTTTTAGAATAGGTTGGGACAATTGAGTTTGGTTGTAAGAGTATTAGATAAGGGCAATTTTGGGAAACGGAGTGGGTTCTACGCATTGTGTTGTGCACCTTTCGGCCGTCCGATTGTGTTTTTGACGGTCCGGATGTATTTTGATTTTTTACCGATAAAAGTAAATCAAAATTAAATTAAAATTGCCGAATGCATCCAGGCGGTCCAAAACATGATCGGACGGCCGAGGAGTGCACAACACCCACCCAAGTCTGCAATTTTGATATTAAATGTATTAATTTGGTGACATTAAAGTGCATTCATAAGGATAGTTTGGTACTACTTTTCTTGCACATGTTAACGCCATTCATTCAAAATTAACGACAGTTTGGTCTTTTGACAATGTTACGTAAAGAATGGGAGGGAAGTTGTTCATATTAGAAACCTCATCGCATGTACCAAAAAAACCTCATCGGAGGTCATTGAAATTTACCCTATGTAATAAGTACTCCGACGTCCCAATTTGCTTATCCTTTTATGAAATGATGATGATTTTGAAGAAGACAAGTAACGATGACGTCTAAATTCGAATTAAGCATTATTCCTATATTCTATCTTTCGATCCAAATCATTGCTACTAACTAGGTATAGTTTGGAAAAAAATGAAACTTTTTACTTGTGACTTTTAAAAGACCGACAAATATTGTGGGATATTCGAAAGTGGAAAGAAAGGACCGGTAATTGGGGACGAGGGATGCAGAGTATATAGGAAACAGGAAATAGGTTTCATAAAGTATTGGGAATTAGGAAAGCGATCTATGGCTTCTTTTGTTGCAGCTTCAATGGGGAGCACTAGTGGATTACTGCGAATTCAATTCCCGATGATCCAATTCCCCCGCGTGTGCCTGGGATCCGGCGAGGGTTTATTCAGAAGAAGTGGTTTGATCGGCGTGGGAATTAATCGTAGCTGCAGAAAGGGGAAGGTGGTGGTGATGGGGAAGTACAAAGGGACACAGAATAGGGAGATGCAGCTGACGGAGATGATAGAGGTGAAGGTGAAGGAGGCGAAGCAGGTTTGCGAGGGAGATGAGAGATCCGATGAGTGCAAAGTTGCTTGGGACGAGGTGGAGGAGGTGAGCCAGGCCAAGGCCGATCTCCGTTTCAAGCTTCTTCAGAAACAAGATCCCCTCGAGTCCTTTTGTCAAGACAACCCCGAAACCGACGAGTGCCGGATCTATGACGCTTAAACCCACCCCAAACAGACCACGCTACTTCAGTTGTCGATGCCGATCATCATCATACCCCTGCCGTAAGTAGTGTTAGCATACTTTTTATTTTATTTTATTTTAACAATGTTTGCTGGTTTGTTTGTTTGTAATCGTGTCTGTATATACTATGTAGTTGAAGCTTATGATAATTTGGTTTCTTCGAAACAAATTAATGTGGTCAGTCTGTGTTGTGGTTATTCACTGTGCGTGCGTGATATTATTCTAAGGATTATCGATCATCGAGGTGGTTGGGTGGATTGCATGGTTCAAATACAAGCAATGCTGGATTCTAACAATGAAAAAAATTGCACACAAAATTTACTACTATAAGGACGTTCTTTGTAGCCGAAAGTTGAGGTATGGGCTTGGGAGGATTTAAGGGAATTAGTTCTTCAGAAACTAGTAGTGTTTATTAGATGGTGTTAATCGAGTTTCATGCTAGTATGATACTATTATTAATTGAAAATAACATTGTAGTTTAGATGGTAGTTTAGATGCTATTGATATTAATCGTATATACAAGGGTTCCCTCCCATATGCTAGCTAGTTTAATTACTTACTGCTATATATATTCTAAAGTAGGTAGAACACCTACTGAGGACACATAAATAGAAGATGGGGGGCTTACGATACAATGACGAAATACCAAAGCCGAAAAATATGCTCTCGCAAGGTATCAACAGTACTAACAAGGAACCAGAATAAGCAAAAGAAGTGTGTAAAAGCAGTACAGTTTCCATGACAGAAGCAAAACTAAATCACACCCGCCAACAACAGAGGAAGCAATAAGCGAAACATTTGCAACCAGCGAAACAAAGCTCCAAAACACCAACAAAAAAAACAGCTAGAATCGCCACCAAGCCAATGGTAGAAAGCCACCAAATCAAAGCAAATTCCAAACCTCCAGGAAATAGAAACACAAAACCAACACCTGAGTTGGGGACAAGGCGGCGCTACTGCTTTAAAAGGCACATCCCAACAAGGTTGGCTCCTATCTTCCAAACCGTATCATTTGCCACCCTAACCCCAACACACATCTTTGAGAAAAATAATTAATGGCAACCACCAAACCACCCTTAAACATGTGAGGAAAATTGGTGACAGCCATTCTGTCTATTAGCTTGAAGAATACTATGTAACTGAAAAACTAGGCCATTCACAGAATTAGTCATTGTTTTGAAACTTCAATTTCACAAAAAGTACTCCAAAAGCAAGATCAAAAAGTTCTTTTGAATTAGGTTGTCTACCTTGAAAGATCCACTCATTCTCAACTTTAGGCAGACCATAACATTGCCAAAGGTAGAGCCCCATCGCAGTTTCTTCATCTTTTTAAGATTCCAGCTTATCCACCACCAAAACAAGAAGTTAGCTGTAGATAGAGTAAACCCATTGAACACCCAACCTCGGCACAAGTTAGGAAGAGAGATTTCAATATCATCCCTGCAGAAATGGGACTAAGCATTAGAATGATCCAACAAGAGATGTTCTAAGATGAAGACACAAATCATCTTTTATCCCTCCAATCTGTACCACTTTATAGCAACTTCACAACCTTATCAGTAATCAAGCTGAAAAGCTGAGGAAATGGAAACTTGAGGCTACCCTCCCGAGAGCAATTTATCCTTCCAATATGAAATTCTTCTACCATTCCCAACTCATAAAAGAACTCTGTAGTCTGTACCAATTTATAGAAACTTCACAACCTCATCAGTGATCAAGCTGAAAAGCTGAGGAAATGGAGACTTGAGGCTACCCTCCCGCGAGAGCAATTGTCCTTCCAAAATGAAATTCTTCTACAATTCCCAACTCATAAAACAGTATTAAATCGAAAATCGAAAGCAGTCCATGTGTCTCTTTAGTTTGAACATCCTATTTTTAAAAAAAAAGATTTTCTGTAACCCTTTCTAAGTTCCCATATCCATAGCAGTACTAATCGTGTTTTGAGCAAATGATATTCTTTCAAAGTGCCGCCCTTTCCACCCCAAACCTCCACCACCACTCTAGGTGTAACGCTAGCTTCAGTCATCAATCTGGAGTATCTTCTTCCGTTTCTGTTGCTACTCTCCCAACTGACAGTATATATATATTTTTTTAAATTTCACACCCACCCCAGAGAATATTGTTTTTGAATTCTGTCATTTTCTTTGGCCACAATCTCATTTAATCCATGAAAAAAGTTACATGCGGACATATGCATCTCGTACAGTTGTCTCTCCGCCGACATTGATCCCGATGCCGGTTCTTCTGCTCTGCACCAGAACAACATCCCCTACCTCGACACTCTTTGGGAACAAAGAGTTGGGTGTAACCTAAAGGTGAGGGTTCACCAAGTTGGAAATTGAACTAATAAACCCGTCAATATTTTTAACTTGGACACGATGTTTTGCTAAATACTACTGTTGTAGTAATAGAAAAATAACCCAGGCCAAAACGACTGTCATGCTGGAAGCACATTGCTTGATTTTTTGGGCCCATAAAAGTAGCTTAGTGAGACGAGGATTCACCTCCAAATCCAACGGGTCATTGAGGCTTTGATTCAACAAATCATATGCGCAAATATGGGCTTTATAAAGTCAATTGACCCCCGTTTTCAAAAAAGACAACTTGTTTGGGCCAGCTACTATGGGCTTTCTCAATATGGGCCTTCAAATAGATCGGAAAATGAGAAATAAATTGCCCGTTGCTGTGTATCATTGGGTGTGGTTTTTTTTTTTTTTTTTTGAATAATCGGATGTCCGGGCCAGCTTGCGTGCACCTCGACTAATCATTGGAAGTGTTTGGAAATTTAGGTTAGTTGCGGGAAAAAAAAAATTAGATCACACCTATTATGTTTCGGGTTTGGGTATTATCCAAAATGAAGGGACTTTCTTGACAAAAATGTAGAAACCAAAAATAGGAGTATATTTTAGCTGATGCATCATTTTGATATATGTATGTATATATTGCCTCTCATTCGTGTGTGATAAGTATTTCCCTCCACAAATCCAACACGCAACAAATAAGAAAGATATCGGTCCATTTGGACCGTCTCTCCATGAATTAGGATTTGTGTGTGGTGGGGAAAGATATTAGATATCCGTTGGTCTTTTGACTGTCTCTTCATGAATTAGGATTTGTGTGGCGGGTGCAAGGGCGGAGCTAGAACTGTTAAAAATGGGGTCTAAAAATAATTATTTTTAAAAAAAATAGCAAATGTATACTTTTTATTGGGTTTCTTGGGGAAATGTTTCAAACACTCAGTCAAATTCATACTTATTTTTTGGAAAAATTTCTAGTGGGTGAAATCAAGTGACCTCACTCATCACCAGGGATGGAGCCAGTAATTTCAATACTCATGGGCGATTTTCTTTTTCAAAGTACTTTGCAGAGGTGAGCCTATATAATTTGTAGAATTTTTTTTTTCTATATAATACTTAGAGATTGATTTTTTTTTTTGCAGTAACACCCCCTCCCTCCAACTTCATCCCTGCTTATCACTGTGCCACTCCGCATTAGGTGGGGTGCTATTTCAATATACCCATCTCTCCAACCGCGTCCGGTAAAGATTATCACAAAAAACAAATGAGTGTGTTAGAGACTTTTGTTGTATATGTATTATTATTGATATATTTTTCATGCAAACTACTAATAAACAAATTAATATATATATATATATATATATATATATAAGGAAGATAATCTTATAAGGGATCCCTTACATAGCTTATGTAAGGAATTTTTCGTTCGAGATTGAATTTCGACAATCCAAACCGTTAGATGCGTTTAGAATGTGTTTTTAAGGTGCAACGCTATATATATATCCGTCACACCCAGGATACAAAATCCGTTGTCAACAATATCCAAAGGTTGTGAGGAGAGTCACATGATATGTTAAGCGCAAAAGATAAAGTAAATGACTAAAAAAGGTTATTGGAAAAAGAGAGACTAAAAATAGCATTTTGCATATTGTTATGATGGTCGAGAAATAATTGCGAGATAGATGAGCTGGAGGAAGCTGCACATGGGGGAGGCATGGTGTAGGATAGAGAATGTGCGTAGTGTATGAAATTCATGCGGGTTTTCATATGGGAGAGGAGAGGCGGGAGGCCGGGATGGAGGTATCTATCTAGCTAGCAAACAAATTTGATATTGGGTGAGTTTCCCATTTGATTTTATTTTGATAAAATCAAGATTTGATAAAATCAGGTGTGATTTTACCAAGTGGAAAAAAAGTGTGATAAAATCTGACATTTTGCATAGTTTCATAAAATCTGAGATTTTTGTAACATCTCTAATTTTATCAAACTTTTTCCTCATCAAATCTTGATTTTATCAAGATAAAATCAAGTGTCAAACTCACCCATTATCGGTTGGCAACAATACTCCTACTTGTATTCCAAAAGCCATCTTCACCACACTTGGTTAAAAGCCAAAAGCTAAAAACCACTTTGGGTTATCATTTTGGACTCTCACCATCAATTACTACTAGTATTAAAAATAATACTATGGTATAAGGTAGCTAGCTAGCTACAAAACTTAATCTGGGTCATAATTTGTAGGGAAGGTAAGCGCGCCTTCAGAAAGGAACCTCACTTGTAGGGAAGGTAGGCTTTTCTCTATGTTTGGATGACCCATGGCTCAATGTATATTTTCTCATTGGGCTTCAATGCGCGTGCGATGGGCTCCTGTTAAAGTGATGCCGCACTGGTGACACTCGTGAGTGAGAGCTGATCGACCCGTGCAACTTTGTCACGTATCGTGCAATCCTTGTTTATGACACTTGTTAGCATGTGATTAGGATGTCAACTCTGATTTTAGTCAACATTCCCTCTGAAGCGCGCGCTTACCTTCCCTACAAATTATGACCCAGATTAGGTTTTGTAGCTAGCTAGCTACCTTAGAACAAGTGCACCAGAAGAGCTAAAAAAGCATTTTATGTATTTTTGCTAGCCAATAAGAGAGAATTCTCTTGCACTAGTCTCTGTAAACCCGTATGCATTCTTCCTCCATTAAGAGAGAATTAATGGTTACGCAAAGTGGTTTTTAGCTTTTGGCTTTTAACCAAGTTTAGTTTGGTGAAGATGGCTATTAAGTTCATTCTAATTCTCTTTGAATATTGAACGAACCTCACTTGTACAACTTGCTTGCAACTGGCCGGGGTGATATATATATACTCCATCCTGTTACCACTAGACTAGATAAGCCCTTGATTTTATTTATTCAATTTAGGCTACAAAAACAAATCCTTTTACGTACTTATACGCAATCTGGTGCTTTATACATTACTCCATTAATTAATTAATTAATTAATTATATGCATGTACAGAGCTAGCACAAAACCGTTAGAGTACGTTAAAACAAAGCATTAAAAATGACGTGAACATGAAATCTGGCGCAGAAGTGGATGGATGGGTGAGAAAAGGTTGGGAATCTGTGGATGTTAGTAATGGGTCCAATTACCGATTGAGCGAGCTAGCTAGCAAGCTAAGAGGATCCATTGTGGGCACGATAACTTTTTACATATACTCCTATGTAGTTGGCCTTGTCCGCCTAATTTGGATATAAGTTAGATAATAAAAGTTCATGTGAAGTTCTATCAGATAGCTAAAAAAATTTATTAATTAAAATATATTATACCTCTAATTAAATGTCCAATAGCCCCTCTTTTATATATATATATATATATATATATATATATATATATAGTTGAGGCCAAGTTTTTCAAATGATGAAAATCAAAGATTTTTAGAATCTTTGACTTTATCAAAATCAAATGTTACTATGATTTTTTTATCAAATGTGGATTTTATCAGAGATTTTATTATTTGGGAAACTCAGCCTAAGTTAGTGCACAAGATGCTAAAATTGGTAGCGTAGAAGCACTATTTCCTTGGAAATGAGTAATAATCTTTTAGATATTGAAAAATTAAAATAATCAATTAATTTTATGGAAACATCCAACTCATGAAAACCAACTGGCAATGAGTGGAGAGGTCCCAAAATATATTAAGTGATCACCTATTCCTCTCTAAGCAATGTGGGACAATATTTCTTAACATCCCCCTCTCACGTGCAGCCGCATTTGAGGTCTGTCACGTGTGGCCACTTTTTGGGTCTTATCATCGTGCAGCTTTTTTGCTGGTCTATCGTGGGGTGTGGATTGTAATATTTTTTCCCTTTAATGTGGAATGGAATGAGCCCTGCTCTGATACCATATGGAAACATTCAACTCATGAAAACCAATTGACAATGAGTGGAGAGGTCCCAACATATATTAAGTGATCACACATTCCTCTTCTAAGCAATGTGAGACAATATTTCTTAACAAATTTATTGGTAGGATCCAATGTTGAATAGCTAGAATGTCAACTAAAAAATAGCTAATACTTTAACACCAATACGCCTATTCAATACAGAGTTAATTTTAGGAAACGCTTGCTCGCTCGCTCCTAATCAATACTAGTCTAGTAGTAGTAGTAGTACTAGTTGTTTTTTTTTCCCTCGTAAAGACAAAAAAGAAATGGAACGTGGTTTGAGGCAGTCGCGTACTGGGGTTGGGAGTCGTAATATTCAGAGTTAATTTTAGTGATCATTACGCACTCACCATCTGTATCCCTTGTTACTCACCTCACCATGTGCAACACGTCATAAGCATCCAATATAGTAGTACGTAATTACTTCCTTAGTCCCAAATTATTGTACCATGTTGTTTATTTGATATCTCTCAAAAAGTTACCCGTATTTTTTGATTTATAATAATTTTTATATACAATCTACATCTTGTTTGATAAATCTCTATTAACTTTATTAAGTAACTATTTTTAAAATTATAAAATATAGATAATTGTTTGAAAAAATTAAAAAGTGGAAGTGACACAATAATTTGGGACAGAGAGAGTAATAGAAAAACAATAAACCTATGGTACCCTTAGCAGGACTGAAAAAATGTTTGAATACATATCACAAGTGTAAAAATAACATTGGAATGTTTTTTTAATCTTTTTGTGTGTTTATTGTCATCTCCATAAAAGGACATCAATATTTTTATTATACTATAAAAGATGGTTGTCCATTCAATTGCTAAATAGATAAATGTCCGTAATTGGGCATGTTCTGCGTGATCCATGTGTCATCCCAATCCGGTGTAATTTCGGGGAATATCAAATCAAATGGTCCCACTGTGTTGCTAATCCAAAGGAAATCCAACGTTTCTCCCTATGGAATCAGGGATCAATTGTCAGAATCATTCGCTTATTAAAAAGATTTAAAAAAGGACCACCTAGCTGCAGCTCACCCGCGACTATTACGGGTGTTTGAGAGCTTTATTATCATATTTTCCTTTTTAACATTTTAGTTATTGGCCTTTTGATTTACATGGTCAAAGTGCATTTGAAATTGGTAGAAATATTTGGGAGAAATGTGAAGAATTTATTTTGCAATATAAGTAGTGTTTAAGAGATATGTGCATGATACATTTTGTAAGTCTTTTTGTTAATCAAAATGGGCGAAGTGGAAAATGAGAAGTCAAAAAACTCTTTTAGAGCTCCTTTTCACTTCTTGCCTCGAATGTCAAAATCTGAAAATGTGTTTTCGCATTTGGCAGCCAAACACTCTAAAGTTAAAAAGGAAAAATAGAAAATGCAAAGATCTATCAGCCAAACACCCCCATTACATTTGTGTTTGAATGATTGGAATTCGGAATCGTGAGTAGAAATAGAAGTATCATTCCCGGGAATCAAATTCCTAGGAATTTTCTTTGGTGGGAACAAGAATATGATTATTGGGATTCGAATTCCTAGTAACTGGATACCTGAAGTAATTACATTTCGGTGTTTGGATTAATTCAGTAATCTTATGCGAGAAACAAATATTTTGGGAATTTATTAGTGTCAAAACGTTTCCTTTTCTTAATGAATGAGACAGGAATCTGAGATTCTCATAGGGTAAGGGAGGGATCAAATTCTCATTCAGTTTGGGAATGTGATTCCTGGTTAAATATGTCATAATGAACCTGTGCCATATTTTATTGCTTATATTTTTTTAGTATGAATTTCAAAAAATATTCAATATGAGTCTTGTTTGATAGATCTTAATTACTTATATAACGCAAAGTTCACAAAATCATGAAAATCATTATAAATTGAGAGATATAAGCAATCAAAAATGTCAGGAATTCAAAAAATGGATCAACAAAAGCAGATGGAGGGAGTAACTCGTACAAAATGCGTTAGGCAATTGTCAGGGGCGGAGCTACATGGGGGCTGGGGGTGGCTCCCCATCTTCCCCTCCCCCCAATTTCCTATTTTGGAATGTATTTTGCATATTTTTTTTTTGTAGATATTCTTAAATTTTTTATACAATTTCAATTAAAAAGTACTGAATGATTTTCATTTTGAGAACACTAAACTATGGTGAATGATACCGTACGATATTGATACTGCGTTCAGAAGAATTGTAGGAATTATTGACTTACCTTCAAAGAGGTAGAGTCGTATATATTTATACCCACTAGGTTTAAACATGAAAGGAAATAACAAGCAACAAAAATATGGAAATAAATCATGGCCAAAACAAGTAGGCCAATCAAATGCAAAGCACCCATGATTCTAGCAATCTCAGAATTCCTAGTTAAGTGCAATTCTAAGATTCCAAATTTATTCTAATTCCAATACGTTCGTCGAGTGATATGATAACCAAAAGATAATCGAAATTAATTTTTTAATTTATTAAAACCATCCCATTAAAACTCGAATGACTTGCATTTAGTTTTCAAAAAATCACCGAAGATTTCTTTCATAATCCGCCTCCCTCCAACTTCGATTTCTGGCTCCGCCATTGGCAATCGTCATCCTCGAACTGTAAGATATTTATGTTTATTAGTCATTGATTCAAAATATTTTACTTAAAAGTGTGAAGATTCATTCTCTCAAATTTATTATGCTTGTTATTAAAGGTATTACTTAAAGAGACGGGAGACAAAAAAAAAAAAGAAGGTACTAGCATATCTCTTCTATTTCTATCTTTTGGAGTTAAAAATTACGGGTCTCACCATGCCTTTTTTTTTTTTTTTGCCCCGGTGAAACTGAGCATATATATTGAAAAATTTACAAAATTAAAGTCCGACACATTCATTAGGGAATTGAATCGAAATAACATCAGGAATGGAAGTGAAATAGCTAGCTAGATCCTACTGCCGATATTAAACATCCTTTGCTAAACCATCTGCGTAGCCGGTTGCTTCATGGAAAACATGTTTTTATCGTTGTGGATATGAACTTGTTGAGAAGAAACTGCATTAAAAAATGTAACTGCTCAAAGGATGAACATCACTATTATTCCCGTTAATCATCCACTTCCACATCTAAGTTTAATTTGAAGATTTAAATCCACTCCTAATTGCAATCCGTAACCGTAAGCGCCCACGATTCTCAGTTGCTACTTGCTAGCATCGACCCAGAATCAATGTTTCGTTGAAAACCCACAATACATTGGCCATTCCAATCACGGATAAGACCCTTGTTTGTGCCAAGATGTTTATGTTGTTAGGAATTTTTCTCTACGAATTAGAATAAAATAGCATGAGAATAAGATGTTAAAAACAAGCTTTTAAAAATATCTTTAAAACAATTTATTGTGTCTAATTATATATTTGCTAAATAAATTGATAGTTATTGGGTATTAATACTAGTAACTCCCTAATATTATATTTTGTATTTAAGTGCCTATTATATGCAATAGTTAATTGCAATGATGTTAGTTTGCCTATATAAAGGTGGCTAGGCCACAAGATGAAAAGGGGTGTTCTTTTGTAGAAAATATTTTATCAGACTTATGAGCTATATGTAACACACATATATATATCGAGATTCGTTGAGATATAGGTTTTATTATTTTGAGCATACGAGCGAGGACTTGGGGTTCCTATAGTGAGTCAAGTCACTACATCCCCGTAATAACCTCAATTGTGGGCCCCATGAAATCTTTATTTTGGATCCAAACCGTTCATTTTTTCAAGAAAGTTGAGCACAATTATACGGTTCCGATTCTAATTAAAGATTTCATAGGGCCCACAATTGAGGTCACTACGGGGACCCCAAATCCCACGGGCGATTCTTAATTCGTATGGAAAGCTTTAACTGCAGACAAAACTTCCGTTGATGATTGTTGCATCTTGGGAGTGGGATGTCACACAACTCGGTACAGCGGGGACATATCTTCTCTTAGGAGAGCTCTTTACGCGTGCCTCAATCAATATAAGTTTTCTTATACTCTTATTTCATATTTGTAGTATCGTCGTATTATTTGTTTTTTGTGTCGTTATCTCCAATTATATTTGTTTACAGAAATTCTAACTAATATTTCCAACATAAGAAACAATAAAAATAAAGTAATTAGAGGAAAATAGAAAAGCTGGCCTGCGAGATTGTGAGGCGTGTAGTCACTGTCCTAAAGTCATTGTTGCCTTCCCACGTAAAGGTTTTAGCGGACACCAATGACTCCAGGATCCAACCCAATGCTCACAACCATCCTCATCCAGAGTTCACGTCCTCTAGGAGGTAATGAACCATCCCGGTCGTAGCATACCAAGGCCTTATAGGCTATATATATAGAACTTGAGGGATGTAACTCTCCTATAATATAATTCTCACAATAATTATACTAAGTAAATAGCTATTAACATTATGTAACAGAAATATAATAAAATGGCTATTAAAGTCAATAATCATGAGGATGCATAAATATGTATAACCTCCAAATTATTATGAACAATAAACTCAATGATTTAATGTAATATAAAATCAAAGTTTTGGAACTTTTAAAAATAATATTCCAATATATGTTTCCCTACTCCAATGAATATTCATAGTCCAAGTGGTGGCTAGCTCATGCAGTAGAGCTATTGGATGTCCCATACTGCGGGATCGAGTCACATTCCCCCCCTCCCATAATAGATTAGGAATGACGAATGACAAAAAAAAAAAAAAAGAATATTCCTAGTCATAATTAACTTATGTTCAAAAAATTTCCAAAACAATTCAATGGCTATAAATCCACTAGGATGGGATCCTTTTAGATAGTCATGAGGAGAATATATATATATGTAAAATTGGATATAGGTAACTCGTGGGAATTTATATTACAATATCGAGCGGTTTTTTTTTTTTTTCTTACTCATATTTTTTGTTTCAATCATTATATTACATTTTATCCATTTCTTCGTCTACTCACTCACTCCCTCTCTCTCAATCCTTCTCTTCCACCGGCCCACCACAGCCAAAATTTCAAATCACATTCGCTATCTCTTCCCTATTTGAAATTCAAACCACATTCTATCTCACTGCCTCCTCTCCTTCCCCCCTGAAATTTGGAAAACCATAAAAAAAATAAACAGAGACACGAACATGCACTATTAAATAAATAAAAGCGGAAGGGACTTTCTGATTGCAAGTTGGAGTAAGATGGCGTATAAAGTTTCTGTCGCGTAAAAAAAAAAGAAAAAGATCTTTAGTTTAGAGGGGTAACTTGAGACTACCAAATAATCAGAATTTTAGGAAGATTACAGAGTTCAAACCCGAAAAAGAAGAAGGAAAATGGCAAAAAGGAAGAGCCAATTTGAGTCAGTTATAAGTAGATAACTCTCTCTCTCTCTCTCTTTGTATGTTATTTTTATTTTGTTGTCCTTGTATCTGGTAGCTCGTAATAACATTTTCCGTGAAATGAATAAAGTTCGGGAATAAAAAATAAAGATACCACAATCCGGCTCCGATCAACTTTCATGGTCATCCCTATAGTTCCATCCTGTCGGTCATGACGAACGGTCTATCGTCATTAAAATGAAAAAGGCCTACTTACTACTACTATATGTATATGGGGAAAATGAATGTAGTAGCCCAGTTCCAAAAAGAAAAAAGAAAAAAGAAAAAAGAAAAAAGAATGTACTAGCTAGCTAGGTGAATATGCATGAGGGGTGGGGGCATAAATAAAAAAGTATTGTCGGTATCTGTCCTGAATGAGAGATTTCGTCAAACTTTACAATTTGGTCCCACAGGCCCCACACTAATTTGCCTTTACTGTTCACGCGTATGAGCGGAAGGATTCCACCGACATCTTGGCCCTCCCTACCCACCACCAGTTTGGATTTTTAATCTTTATCTACTTATTGTAACCGACTCAAATTAGCTCTTCCTTTTTGCCCTTTTCCTTCTTCTTTTTCGGGTTTGAACTCTCTGTAATCTTCCTAAAATTCTGATTAGTAGTCTCAAGTTACCCCTCTAAACTAAAGATACTTACCCAAAAAAAAAAAAAAAAACATAAAACATAGCCAAAGCAAAGGAAGGATATATATCCAGCGATAGATTACTTTGGCCGTTAGATGTCCGTGATCAATATATGGTGTTGATCCGCTGCTGTTACGATAGTTCCACTGTTGATGAAACTTCCATCAGAGACTGTCCTTGTTTTTTTTTTTTTTTTTAAATAGCAACAAGAAGATTTTATTAATATTTGAATAATACAAAGATGAAGAGACTGTCCGATACAAACCAAGTGACTGTAGCACCTATAGTCGAGAGCTACGAGGCACAGTTAGGCGTCGTGAGCCTAGATGGCCTAGGCCAAATACAGAGCTTTAAAATCGGAGGAGAAACTACCGGGTAGAGTCGTAATAGTGGGTAGAGAAAGAAACTGCTGCGGAGAATCCTTTTTCATCTATGGTGATCTCCCTTAGCTTATTCGCATCTAAAACAACTAAATTAATAACCATGACCCAAACACCTCCGCTCAAGCAGCTAATTCACTGAGCCAAATGCGAACGCCAAACAACCAGATCACTATCAATGCAACTCCCGGTAGCTCCATAAGACTAGAAAATCAAAATCAACCACTCCATAAGTGCGCCAGCCAGAACAAGGTAATGAGAGTCAATCCAATCATCACCCCCAATCGAAAGCCACAACTTAAACACCCTTAAGCCATCAAACCCCTAAGCCATCAAAAGAACCAAAACCCTCCCAACACAAAACACTAATGAAAATAAGAGAGGGAGCAAATATCAGGAGAACAAGCCATTGAACGGATCCCAAAACTAGAAAGTTTAAAACTAGTGCTGGTCTGAAAGAAACATTTGTGAGCAGAGGGAGCGCAAATGAAAGCACTACAAAAATATAGATAAAAAAAACCCTTGACATGCATTCAAGGAGGAGGAGAATAGAATATATTCAAGATGATTTAAGCACTACGAAGGGGCATACGAAAAAACACAAACAAGCATTAATTCAACCATAATCGTGAAACAATTGTAACGGAAGGAGGGCCGGTCCAATCGGGGAAAGCTGCTCGACAGGGAAGGAGAAAAGGGAAGGGATCGAACAACTACATGCACGTATAGGCAAAACAGGTCAACTCGGAGAGACAAAAAAACACTATTAGATAGATATAGTAAAAAAAATCAGTGACATGCATGCAAGATAAAAAACAGTAAGTTTTAAAATTTAAAAACACACACTTCAAATTCTGTAGATACTTCTATCCATCCAATGTGCATGGACATGGACATGGACATGGGATGCAACCCCTCAATCTGAAAATACTTATCGAACAGACTACTAGCCCAATTAAGAAATATTCCGGGAAAAAAGAGAAAAAAACATAGTCCAAAAAGATTGAATCATCTAATTAAATAGCGTCCGAAGCAGTTGCAATTCCGACTTTTATGCAAAAATACATATATAGCAAGATGAATATATATGCATCTACTACTGCTACTAGTACTAGTGTTAATAATTGTTAGCAGCTGGCCTGGTTGGTGTGAAAACAACGGAAAATATTCACAACAGTATCATATATATATTTTTGGTATCTCCGTAAATGGATTGTTGTAGTATTTATTATATATATGGTTAATAAAAATACTATTTGTGGTGGCTGGGCGAAAAACTACCATGTAAAATTGATGTCCATTTTTTGGAAAATACTGTAGGAAGAAAAGAGAGAACGAAAGGGGAAAACGTGGAGGTGGGGTATTTGAGTTCAAATCAAAGAGAGGGACACGAACACACAAGCCCTTTTTCCCTCGCCAGCTGTTCCGTCTTGCCTTCCGAGTCTGTTAAAGAGAGAGGGAGAGAGAGAAGAGAGAGAGAGAGAGAGAGAGAGAGAGAGAGAAGAGCCTTCCCCTTCTTCCTTCCCCTTATTTTTGGTATCACATTTCCGTTCTCCTCTGCTCTCTTCTGTATCGTTCTTCCATTTTTCTCAAGCCCTAATTTCTTATCCATTCTTTTTTTTTTTTATCCTCTCTCACATTATCTATCTAGAAGGGTCCTGATCACACCCGATCTGGAGATTTTGAGAGCCAGGGTACTCGCATTCGCTGGAGTCTGAGTTAGATCCGAAAGTGGCTGATTCCTTCCTGCTGCATCTCGATCCCAACCTATCCACGTAAGTCTTTCCGATCCCTAACCCCCCAACGCCTTTTGCATTGTCAATTCTTTTATCTATCTATCTCTTTGTTTTTTTTTTGTTTTGTTTTTGGGCATTGAATTGGGGTACTACCGTTTGATCTCGCGATCTTAATCGTAACAATTTGCCAATTTTGCATATCCGTAGCTTCTTATAGTCTGATAATGACAGCGGATACCCCCCAACTTCATTGCCAACTTTCTGAGGTTGCGATGGAGCAGAATTCGCATGAGGTGGAGGACGACCACGACCACCACCACCACCACCTGCCCAATGTCGGTGGAGATTGCAATGGGGTTAATATTATTAATAATAACAAGAATGTGGTTGGGAAGGATGATCCTGACGGTTCGTATGTCTTTGTAAGCCGGAGCGAATCCGCTAATGGTGATCTCATCGATGGAGATCTCAAAGCGGATGGTGTCCACAAGTCGCAAGTGGTTTCCGAATCTAAACATGTTGATGGCCAAGTTGGGAAATTGAATCGTGACAACGGCGAAATTGCTCCTGCGGAGTCTAATTGCATTGGTGAGGGCGCTGACGTTGCCCTTCCTGTGGGCAAACAACACGTTGTGGCTGGAGTTGATGCCCAATTTCCAACTGCCACTGTGCAATCTGAACGCGGGGGGCTTATTAATGGAGATGCTAGACTTGAGGAGCCGGATTCAGCTTCTGAACTTGAACAGAATCAGGAATCCTTGGTGGAGGTTGATCAAAGCGGAACACCACCGCTTGATGATGGAAAGATCGAGTCTCAGGAACAACTTGATTGTAATTTAAGTTCAACTGCACAGTCAGGGGAGGTTGTGGAATGTGAAGTGCTGGTTTCGGGTGTTGCTGATCTCCATGACGGGGAGGAGAAACCTGAAGATCAACCTGGGCATTCAGAGCCTTCGGAATGCGACCCCTCGTTGGTTGATGAGGGCAACTTGAATTATAAGGGCCAAGACGTGGAGCCAGAAGAGAGTCGGGAATCTAGAGTTATGGATTCAGAGGCTGCTGAATGCGAGGTGCCTGGGGTTGAGGTTCTGCTTGATGACGGCAAGGTCGAGTCTGAGGAAGAAAATAATTTAAGTTCTACCGCAGAGTTAGGAGAGGAATCTCAAATGCTGGTTTCAGAGGTTCGTGATCTCGATGATGGGGAGGAGAAACCCGAGAAGCAAAATGCTATGACAAATGCAGATTTTAGGGAGAGCGAGGAAGCACCGATGGTCGATTCAGAGCCTTCTGAATGCAAATCGTCAGGCAATGATGAGACCAATTTGAAATCATTGGAGAGTGTTATAATAGAGTTATCAAAAGAAGTGGAAGGGAGTGACGAATCTCAAGTTATGGTTTTAGAGGCTGCAGAATGTGAGTCCCCTGAGGTTGAGATTACGAAGGTGATTGCTCAGAAGCAGATCGAGTCGGAGTTTTCTCCAGAAGCTAAAGGAAGTTTGAAATTTGAATCCCCGCAGGTAGAATCTGCTGAATTGGAGTCTCATCTGCTTGATGACGGGGATGCGAAGCTTGAGGAGGAAGAGAAATCAGATTTGACATCAGATGTAAAAGAAAATGAGGAATCTCTGCTATTGGTAAATGACAGCCTTAATGGTGAAAGAGGAGAGGAGTTGAACAAAGTAGCAAAATTAGCCAATGAAACCGTTTCATTAGAAGCAGGAATTGCTAATGAACATGTCTTGCATGTAAGTAATGGCGGCTGCCCTACTCCTCATGTATATGAGGTAATTACGCAAGCCCAAGTCCTTGATGATAATGAACTCATTGATGGCTCTCAAAATACAACAACTGTATTCAATGGCTCTGAAGACACCAAAAGCTTGCCTGACCTTGCTGATTACCAAAGATTAGAGTTTGAGACCGGGAATCTTTGTTGTCCTGCTGTAGATGCCAAAGAAGAAAGTGAATTTAAACACGACGCTGTGGAGGGCGAGATATCAACAAGTTTTAACGAGGTGAGCTCAGGAACCAAAAATGACCTTTCTGCTAACCCTAAAGGAAATATAGCAACTTCTTCCTGTGCTGAAGTTGATAAGGAGTCTGACGTTTCAAATAGGGTGATAGATTGTGCAACCATCCAGCCAATTGCAACTAATAGTCTGGATCCTCAATATCATGCTAATGATGAACTTCAAAATGGATGTGGAGCTGACATGAAGTCAGAATCTCAGGTTGAAAACTGCCCTCCGGTAAGTGTAAGAGATATGCTTCGCTGTGATGGAGATGTATCTCAATCTGAGGTTGTGGATAGCTCTGTTGTTAACTCTGGAAGTGAGCAAAGTTATGTCCCAGAGGCATTGGGTGTCCAAGAAGATGGAGATCAAGACAATGGTGGAGATGGAGATAATTTTGACAACCTTATGTGTCGAAAGATTGATGCTTCGGATGAAAAGATTGCTGATGCTTTGAAAAAACAGAGTTCTGATGCTTTGAATGAAAAGAGTGCGGGGGTGGAGGTTGTGAAGAGGCCATTCAACTTCTTGATTAAGGTTCCAAGATTTGATGATGAAAAACTAAGAGAACAAATCAGACATGCTCAGCTACAAGTTTATGAGAAAACACGCCTACGGGATGCCGTTCGAGATGATATACAAATGACTTCGGTAAGAAATTTCTATTGAATGCTTTTCTTGTGTTTATATATTTACTTGATTTGATTTTAAATGATTGATTGATGCTCCTACAAACAGGGAAGTATTCAGCAGCTTCGTGATGGTCATGAAGCTGCCAAATCAGAAGCCAGAGGTGCAAGAGCATTACTTAATTCGAAACGCAAGGAAATAGATTCTGTCCAATATGTGATTAATAGAGGGAAGAATGCCATTTCGGTTGAGGACATGAATGTCAGGGTAAGCACTCATATTCTTGTGTCTGATGATTAGGTTTTCCATTTGTAATGGAGCTCATATGATTGAAAAACCGTTGCCGTCAACCAGATTAACAATATGGAGCACATGATACAACACGAAACACTGCCTTTGAAAGAAGAAAAACATCTCATTCGTCAGATCAACCAACTGAAGCATCTTCGTGATCAGCTTTCCTCTAATATGGGTAGCCAGGATGAAGTTCAGCAGGCTCTGGATCAGAGAGACCAAAATGAGGAGAAGCTGAAGGTATGCATACTTCCTCCTCCTTTTGGCTGGTCATTTAACACCAATTGGTTTGCTTTCCTGAAATTGTCGAGATGAAAGTTGAAATGTAAGATATCAGACTTCCGTTTATTGCTGCTTACAAATTTGACCACGTATTATCTTGATATCATATTGTTAAGGCTATAAGTTGGAAAGAGGAATCTATTAGGTTGATAGAATTCGGAGCTTCTCATCTTAAGCATTGAGTAGATTTTTGCATGCTCGATCTAATTTTCAACAAATGCAGATTTTAAAAAAGGAACTCGATTGCCTCAAGGACAAGGTTTCAAAAACTCAAGCAATCGCTATGGCAGCAGAGAAGAAATCGAAGGATGAAAGTAAAAAGCTCAAAGAACTTCATGCTGAGTTTAGAGCCGCAGATAGTGTCCGTCAAAACGCATATGCTCATTTGCAGAATCTGAAGAGTCAATTGTATGAGAAGGTCTGTTTTTATCAGTTTTGTGAAAAGTCAATTTAATTTTTCTCTAAGAGAGTTTGTTGAGCCGTTTAAGTTGTAGGGGAGTGCACCCTCTGCTAAATTCAAAATATTGGGAAGTATAAGACAACCTAGGCTAAATGTCAGCGTTTAAAGATGCAGTCATTTATACCACACTAACATTGGAAGTGGTACTAGACCTTGGCACGATCTATTTTTAGTGTTATTGATGGTTGGCTATTGCTTGCTAGATGGCTATTGCTTGTTAGAATTACTCTTAAGTAGCATGGGCGCTGACATACAATGAACACGGACACGAAACCGACACGCTAAATTCTAAGAGAGACTGGAGTTGACAAACCGAGGACACATTATGTATATATTGTACTTATGTCTCTGTCATTTATTGTAATGTTTTATTCCTGGACACTGATATAGGCTTATCGAAATAGGTGAAATAAAGAAGACAATATAGTCCATGAGCAAAATGTATGAATGCTTTATGTAATCATTGTTTCCCTTATTTACGTCTTAGACCTGGAAATGTACGTTCCTAAGTACCTGAATAGTATGTAATTATGAAGAACTAAAGACTAAGAAACACATGGGCGGGTACCCGGTGAATGGCGGTGCGCCGCCTTCTTAGAAGTGGCTGTGCTTCTTAGGGGTTACTAGTAGTCACCTCGTACTATTCATGACTGATGCATTATATTATTGAGTTTAACTTGAGCACACTAGGAGAATAGGGTAAATTGCTTAATATTTCTTTACCCGCTCATGATACGAAGAATTACGAAGATCCCTCATCAACACTTAAGACAAAAGTAATGTTGATAGCAATCTAACACTCCCGACACTCACCCGCTCAAATTGGAGCGTAGCAATCAAATATATTAACGGCGGATAAAAAATAAAAGTAAAAATAAAATATTAGTAATGTAGTGTTAGTTTCCTACTTTTGCTAATAAATCACCTACTTGCTAAGCCTATATATATTTAAGTTTGAATGATACACATTAATTGTATGAATAAATTTGACCTATTATCAATTTGGACATTTTATGATGTGTGTATGATCATAAGTTCATACTTGGTAGCTTCTGAATAGACTCTAGTCACGAGCAAAGTTATTACATTGCAAAATTTCACGATGTAAGGCAATTTCAGGATTTAACTTCTACAATTTAGATGGTGGAGAAGTATTCTAAACAAACCAAATCCCTAGTGTTTTTGTTGAGAGACTTGGACAGAGTCTGCTGATCGAGGGCGGTAGGCAGTGTTTATGTTGTATAATTGCAAAGTTTTTATTAGAAGATAGAATAAATTAAACTAATCGAGAGAAGATATTGAGCTTTAAACCTCAAAAAGTTATGATTGCTAAATGTTAGAAAATGTGAAAAGACATTAACTTGAAGTGACATTCGATAATTGTGTGCTTGAGTTCTAATAGTTTAGACAGCTTGGTTAAAAGAATTGTGTTGGAGTTTTAGAGTTTAGAAAAAACTAAATGAGATTACATTAACTTGAAGTGACATTCGATAATTGTGTGCTTGAGTTCTAATAGTTTAGATAACTTGGTTAAAAGAATTGTGTTGGAGTTTTAGAGTTTAGAAAAAACTCAATGAGATTGAGTTAGATTTGTTTCAAAGAGATTGAGTTGGAGTTTTGAATAGGGGTAGGCTTCGTGTCATATCGTGTTTGAGTTTAAGTAGATTCAAGTCAAAACACCTGTTACTTAAGCATGTCGTACATCTTGACTTTAACGTGATCTACTTAAACTCGTGTCATGCTTTGGTTGACACTATTTTAAATCTTTAAAAGACTGACATGAAATTATACATGTAATAAAGTTACACATGAATGACCTGTTTAATCCAGCTACCAAAATGAACGCATTTTCCATACCATCATAATCACTATAACTATAAAACCAACAAAAAAACTCCAATATTTAATTGGTTAAGTAATATGCATGCCGGGCCGTTTCTTCTAGTATATATTTAAAAGCTTATGATTGGGAATTTGGGCATCGGTTTAACAGGTTGAATTGGAATATTAATTGGTTATCCATGTCCTTCTCGAGTTATGCGAGTCCAAGCCATTTAATTTTTGTGCTCTCAGTTGTGTCATATTCTTGTTCATCCGGACCATATGTTCGTTAATATAAAACCTACTAGAGTTTGGGAAACAGTGAAAGGCTAACAAACTGGAGACCTACTGTTTACCATTATTTCGACTGGGATATCAATTTGATTAATTTCATGAAATGCATTTTTTTTTTCTTTGAACTTCACTTATGTTCGTTACATTGATTATTGAAGCATCCACCGTATTGCTTATGCTGTATAGAGACTGTTTCTACTTTTTCTGTGATCATATATTTTCCCCTATTTCTGTGTGTATCTAACCATAACTTTATTGGGATGAGTTTTTGTGGATAATATCTTATGATTGGCCAATGTGTTTGTTTCATAAACTTCACATGAGAGCGATATAGTCCACCTTGACCTGGTAGTTGTCTTTTTAGTAAGACTGGTCAGCAATTGCTAATATCATTTCCCAAGCCTAAACAGGTGTTCCCCTTCTTCAAGTTCGGTCTTCGTAGAGATGTTGATATTCAGGATGATTAACACATTTCCCCCCGTGTATATGGTTCTATTTCTGTAACATTTTGGTTTTGCTTTGCACAAGAACCTTGGACATCAACCAAAGAAAGGTTCCCTTAGGAAACGACGAGGTTATATTGTGATTAAACTTTGTTAACTTGCAGAACGCAGGATTTCGAATGTACAAGGACGATACAACAGCAGCTTATGAGTATGCATCTAATCAGGACAAAGAGGGACTTCACCGTCTCTGTGTTAATCAGGTTGGTCCATGCTCATCCTTGGTCTACGTTTGCAAATTGAGCTCCAACTTTGTGCTAAAATTTTGAATTGTTTAGGTGGAGACAATCATGGATTTATGGAACAAGGACGATGAGTTCCGGAACGAGTACCTCAGATGCAACACAAGGAGTACGCTGAGGAGATTTAGGACGTCTGACGGTCGTGCACTTGGCCCTGATGAGGAGCCAACTGCACTGCCCAATTTTGTGGATGATAGGTCTCTTCCTACCCCTTGCAACGAAACGTCCGAGTTACCAATTTGCACTCTGGAACAAGAAAAGCAAGGGTCGAATATGGCAGGTGAAGGAACAGATAGTAAATCCACAGTACAGGTGGTAGAACAAACAGATCAGACAGCTAATACTAAAAAACCTGGAAAGCCTACTTTGAGGGTTGGCGTGGAAACTGTTTCTGGTAGGGACAAGGCTGAAGAGATGTCCGAAGTAGAGCCTAAGAAAACAAAGGAGGAGCAGGAGTTGGCCAGGAAGGAAGAGGAATTGAGGAAAGAAGAAGCAGCAGCCAAGCTGAAAGAGCAACAACGGCAGGAGGAGAAGGCCAAAGCTAAGGAGGCATTAGAGAGGAAGAGAAGAAATGCAGAGAAGGCCCAGATTAAGGCTGAGTTACGAGCACAAAAGGAAGCTGAACAGAAAGAGAAGGTGACTAACTTTGTTAATGTCATTTAATCGATTTTAGCAGGCTCAGGTGAATTACTCTTGCCATAGATTAGTTATTGTGATGTTCGTTAATGTTTACGTATGACATTTGTCCAGGAGAGGGAGAAGAAGGCAAAGAAGAAGGAGAGAAAGAAGGCAGCTGCCTCAGAGGGCCCTGATGGTAACAATGAAGGAGAAACCATTCCGACCTCAGAATCCCGACTTGTAACTGCCAAGGAGGCCGAAACCGAGGAGAGTCCCGTGACAAGTACAAAAAGGCCTCAAAAAGCTTCCCAGTTTACAAAGCCGAGCAAGTCAAAATCTATCCCTCCACCTCTTCGCAACAGGGGTAAAAGAAGGGTGCAGCAATGGATTTGGATCATTTTTACAGCCGTGGTGGTTCTTGCCTTGTTCTTGTTGGGTAACATTGGCTTCTATTCCAACCTTGGGAACAACCTTCGAATGCGAAACTATGGCTTCTGAATAGTTTTGCCAGCTAGTTGGCAATCAACAAGTTTGTTGGGCAAGATAAGTAGACAATTCTTTTTACCGAGGTGTTGACAGTGATTCTTGAAGATGGCAGAGATAGAGCGCAATAGAAACAAAGGCGGGGAAGAAGTTATCGACGCTTAACGATCATGGCGAGTTCTTTCATCCTCAATCTGCTACATGTTTTTCCTCCCCTTCCATTTTCTCCTTCCGTTTGTTATAATTGGCTTTTTATTTCACACATATGATAGTAGATTGGTTATGTGATATCGTATATGAACTAAAACAGAACGGTTTCAGTTTTGCTCCCAACCAGTTTGGTAATAAACACATTGATTCGTGGCAGTGTTTTGCTTCTTTTTCCCAATCTCTCAGGTATATCTAAAGACTTGCACCGGAGTTATTTAAGTCATTGCTAGGCACTAGGCAGTGGTGAAAGTAGGATCTGTGGCTGGGTTACTTTGTATCATTAGGTCAGAAACTACGTTGCAATTGATTCTCTTAAATTTTTTATTCAGGTCTATTTTGGCCTAATAAGTTAAGTATGCTTTTTGTTTTTTTGACTTATTAGAGGGAAAAGCAAAAAAAAAAATTCTGACGTATTTTGGCCTAAAAAGCTGTAAAAGTTACTCCCTTGGTCACTTTTTATGTGTGTTACCTCGTAGTTCCAGCTTATTTTCTCTTACATCGACTTTAATAACTTTTACATCTACTTTCCACTACTTACCCTTATCAATATAATAATACTCACTAACTTTTCAAAAAGGAATCTACTTTTAAGGGTAAGATAGAAAATGTACCCACTAACTTTTCAAAACACACACTTATTAAGAGACAGTTCAAAATGGAAAGCTAAACACTATTAAAGGGATGGAGGGAGTACTTATTAGCCCAAAACCAATAACTTTTTAAACTCAAAAAAGCAAAAAGTATATTCAACTTATTAAGCCAAAATAGGCCTCTCAGTTTAACCATTTGAGGGTTCGGAGTGCAGTTAAGAATGGTGAGCTGTACAATTCCACATATTGGTTCAGATGGCAATTGAGGGTTTCATTGTGTTTGGGCCTCCCAGTCTGGGAATGTTGCTGGTCACTCTGAAACAACTGGAAGGAGAACGTTTGATATCGACTATGAAATCTAATTTTCATGCGGAAGCCATTTATGGGTTGTTATAAATACCGTATGCCATTGGAACTAGTAAGTCTACGATCGAAAATCTTAAAATGCAAAGCAAACACAAACATCATTGATTTGGGCAAGCTGATACGGTAAGAGAATGGCCGATAGCAATTCACATCCAATCCTCCAATTTTCTCTTTCCTTATGTGTGAGAGCCCAATCTTGGCCAAAGAGTCCCACATCGGGCAGTTATAGGAAAAGTAGGTGGAATATAATGAAACGCCCACCAGTAACTTTTGAGTCACGTGATTAAGCTAAGAGTTAGCATGTCAGCTGGGGCGAGTCGTTACAAATGGTATCAATCTGCAGGAGCCGCCTCTTGAATCCAAAGTTGAAGCAAAGTGTTATGCATAACTAAGTGCTGGGCAAAGAGTCCCACATCGGGCAGTTATAGGAAAATTAGGTGGATTGTTACATTATGTAAGCCGAGGAAGGTGGTTTTGAATGTAGAAATCACACACACTGACCAGATCACTTAAAATTTCTGAGCCTCGAATTATTGTTATCAATTGGGTAGCCCCTTTCACTTTGAAGTAGTAACCAAATGTCGGGTAAATTGGAAGCTTCGAGTTTGAGCTAGAACTAAGACTGAAAAGAGGCAATGTCGTCGCCTTTAGGAGTATTAATCATCTTGGAGAGTCAATTGATTAGGATAGTTATATGTTTTAAATACGTACACTCATCGTGCACTTAGCTCCATCACTCAATTCCAATTTCCAATGCGTCTTCTTAGTTGACTCGTCATACCTGCCATACTAAAGTATTTTACCCGTAGTACAATACTATCGTGCAATCCTGTGACTGAAATGCATGGTAACACAGAGGTATGGGGGATTTTTCAGTACAGAAGATTTGACCACGTCTGACTAAACATGGTAGTGAGTCAACCCAGTACTCCTCCCCTTAATTTGGTTCAGAAATCATTGGTAGTGCATGCACATTCTCTGCAAAAATCTCAGTATATCTTACAGTTGCTGACAAGTAATGTTATTCACGATCATAGACTTCAATCAGCTCTCCTTCCAAGAATGTAAGTACAGTACAGAAAATGAACATTTGTTCTTCTATATAGCTCATACGAAAACGTAGTGACACTTATTCAAGCCAACATTTTGAAACAAAATCTACAAATCACTGCTATCAGCTACATTCCCGAACTAGTCAGGTGAATTACTGAACAATGAATGAATAAATTATGTGCATCAATTTCTCAAATCAACACAAATAACTTGATCAATCGAGCTTGCATTTGAGGAGGTATTTCATGCAGACTGATGCAACCGCATATATGAGACCTATCAGGGCAAGAAACAAAACTGCCACATAGGATTGGAAAACGGCATAATCAGGACCAACCAAGCAGAAAAAGGATCTGGGTACATAAAAGAAGATGATGCAGGATCTTGCAGATGTCAACAATCGTCTCCATCCAGCGTAAAAACATCATGACACATGCTAGACACAGAAAATGAATAAAATAAAGCAAGCATAATATCAGCAAGAGTAACCCTTATTGTGTTGAAATAATGGCAGAACAGTCTCCGCCTGAGTTGTTGTGCAAAAAAGGAAAGAAAATGATGACCTAAGCAAGTTTACTCGTCTCAAAAGGATACTTTTAATAATTTAGTACAGAAAACCAACAAAAAAACAAGGTAGTCTGAGTACAGACTACAGAGTATGTAATCCATTCAAGCTGGCATAATGGCATGTTTGATACTACTTTGATAGGCATGATCTAGGTTCAAAGTGAGTGTTAGTGCATTATATTTATTACTCTACCGGGCATTCTTGTGATTATCTTGGTATATTGATAGAAATACATGTAGTGTGTGGAGGCTGGGGCTGAGTAACACTCCTAATCTTTCTTGTCCTTATTTCTTCCATCTCCCTCTTCTTCATTAACTTCTTCCGAAACCTAAACATAGATTTTACATCATAGATATGTATGAGAGTATGTGTGTTAGACAGAAGAGAAATGAACAGGGTCCACATGATTTGGCAAAAACGCCTTAACTTGTCTAATACAAGCTGTCAGTTTTCCTCAGTTTGTGCAACCATCAAGGCAACTAAAGAGCTCCACATGGAGGAAAGAAATGTCAGGAAGTCAACATCTCAAACAAAGTGTAATACCAGTCATAATAAAACTGCTACAATTTGAAGAATACGTACCAGCAAAAGCACAAAAGAAGAAAACAAGCAAGCGATATCTGACTATCCAGGGTAGATTAACTTCAAGAAAGCAGTATTTCCAATCTTCCCCTCCTCTCACAGAGACTTTCGAGTCGGAACTTGTGGATTGGAGTTCTAGTAATGTCCTATTCACGCTCATAACCGTCAACCCATCTGCATCCCTGACTTCAAATTTCAATCTCACTGGAGTAGCATCCCAATTTATCTCTATTGCTCCAAAATTTGGTTGCCCTGAAACATGCTTGCGTTTTATAAGGTGGAAATTTTGAGTGTCCAAGTTGAACCAAGTTATGGAAAAAGCATACCATATGTGCATGACCTGTATCTGCAACTGTTGTTTTTGACTCTCATAGTGCTTGGTGTCAACCATGCCAGGAACCTTAGTAGCAAATGTTGAGGCAGTGGGACAGTCTTCTCAACAGCTTGGGTAAGACCACTTGAGGTTATGTCATACAAGGGATATCCAGTAACACAGTCACATCGGGTGATTTCTCTAAAATGAACATCTCCACTAATGAAGAATACCCCATCCCTCTGTGCAAGAAACGAAAAAATGCACAATAAAGATAAAAAAAAAATGACACAGCCATTGAGAGGCATACCAGAACAGATGGAGGGAACCTTATTTGTGTATCAGAACAAACAAAAAATAAAGAAGATAAACAACTAATCTACTCTGAAGTTCCAGTGCTTGGGTCAAGAAACATGAGGCAAGAAGATCATGATTACAAGTAGTCTTGCTGGCAATCACCTTACTATTGGCAATCAACTTAAAAAGATGAGCTCTCTCCGCTGGGAAAAGTCCCCATGATTCCATATAAAACAGAGGGCCAGTGACAGCTGAGAGATTCGATATAACCTGAAAGAAGCAATAGAAGAGCAAATTATCTGAATAAACTGACCGATAAACCCCAAAATTTCCAAGCAACAAATGACCAGAGAAAATATCAAGCAATTCAAACCATGTTACAAAATCTCCCTCATCCAGATTTCAGGTTTTATGAAACTTTACCTAACTTTGATGTAATGTGAATAATTTGAGGATATTCTAAGTTGGATACTTGACTTGAGGATTTTTTCGAGTATATGACCAGAGTACCAAGCCACTAACATACCGAGAAAACTGTTAAAAAAGCCGCAAAGGATGTCATAATTACAGGTAAATACAAAGAAAGAAATGACATCAATGTTGGTGAGAATAGGAGATTGAAGTTGATCGAGACAAGAATGTTTAGGACCAAAAACACTATTACACTTGCGCGATCAAGCATGACATTATTAAGGAAGAGGAGAATTTAAATGCTTCAAAGGTGAATAATAAAATCAACCAAGCTGGAATGGAAAGCAAGGGGCTGATCTCAGAAATCCCAGCATTAGAGTTGACATCGTCAATGTATGCAGTCATTAGGGTGCAGAGGAGAAAATTGGTGATACTTCATTACTATTAAAATGAACTACTAGCAAAGTAACTCACCAAGCTACTAATCTTTATGAACTATTGAACTAGTGGAGGAACTCTAGTTCTTAGGAATCATTCAACAGTACAAGATGTACGTGATGAAGCCATCATAAGGGATTTGTTTAGTCAAGCACCGAAAGTTGCACCAAGCCTCTCGAATGTCGAAGATAGAATTGATTTATCGAAACGAGTCGATTTTGCACTGATTAAACAATAAGGAATATTTTCTCTGGATGAATTTATAATGATCGTACTGGACACTTCAGAGTTTCGAATTTGCCAAGCAAGTACAGAAGCCAAAACCAATTATAGCAACCACCACCAAGCATGTTATGTAATACATGAATGTAGTGGTACGCCCAAGTTCTGCGAGAAAAAATCGTGTCCAATGTGTGAAACTGATGAGATGTTGATACCTGAGTGTCTCTTGATGGTGGAAAACAGGATCCACATAATTTAAGTTCATCAAGTTTAGTTCATTGGTGTAGACCTTGTGGAGTGGGACTTCTTTACAAGACTCATGTTTGAGAAAATTAACTTTTAAGTATAAAGTTGATGCAGACAAGAGCCGGCTACAAGCAATGGTCAATGGAAACTCGACGACAAGTTTTTTTTAACAGAGAGGGAACTGATGCAGGACATGATTTGGGAGATTTTAAACAAATGCACATCTTATAACTTTTGGAGAGGAACCTAATATCTTCACAACATCAGTGACACCTGTACAGAAGATCCAATTATAGTGATAGCCGATGCAGGACCATTCAACTCTTTCTCCAACCATGACCACTGTGAATTCCCCAACATACTTCCATCACTAAACAAAGGGTCTCTGTGGTATCTGGTATCCAAGAGAATAACCTGATGAAGTTTGTAATAATTAGAACAAGGCATGCTTGTAGATCTCACCAATAAGCACAAAAAGAGCTTCCTGATTGAGTACATGGAACAAAAAAGAGGTTTTCCAAGGGCAAACCAAAAACGTCAACATAGCTAAAATACGATTGAATCCAATACCTTCACTTGTCTACCCACAGGGCCAAATGTGTATGATGCATAAACACCAGCTTGCTTGCGCCTGCAATTATAGGCATAGAGAGAAAGTCAGTGGCAGCACTCAGGAAAAGACAAACATCCTTGCTAACTCTGTTTGAAAATGGCTAGTTATATTAGGAGAAGAAAATAAGTTTCGTTCTACATAGAATTAGGACATGATACCATAACTTTAATAAACAAAATGCAATGCCCTTAACTAGTACGTTTATAAAAATATGCCCAAAAAAGACTTAAGTGCAACCGTGGGCTATCATGAGGTTCATCCAAGAAATCCAACATAAGCCTCTGGCTAGCAATTTTGCCACCAAATTCTTTTCCCGCATCATTTAACCCATAGTCATGGTCATCCCAGGTGCCAATTACCTGTATTTTTCATACATTCCTTCGTTAGCAGAAGATATTTGAAACGGTGGATAGAATGTCGAGTGCTCCTAGCAATAAAGCCTAAGTTTGAGGGAGGCACCTTAACATTCTGTTGAAGATGAGAGTAACCGTGATTGTTTTTAGCCTTATCATATCTAGCCTGCATTTCATGCTCGGAAGAAGGAACAAATCTTGCAACATTCTTCCATGGCCCAATTGTCCTTTCCTTACCGAATACCTTCATAGGGCGCTTAATGTCCCCATAGATGTTGTCGCCCAGCCAAATAAAAATTTGAGGATCGAAGTCGATTATTGCATTCCATATAGGCTGCAGAAAACGACTGATTTTCAATCAACTTGGAAAATGATTGGGAAATCCATTAAACATAATATAACTTTAATGGAACTAAATCACAGTCTAAAAAAAGCTACTATTCATATACCAGTATTAGTATATAAAAATGGAACTGATACATAGAATGAGAAAACAGGTAGGCATATAAACTAATATGTCAACCTTATTCAGGATATCGTAAATAACAATTCTGTGAGATTTTTACTTAATTAAGTGGAAAGAGTTAGAATGCTAATCATCCATCATAGAAAGATAAAGGACAGGACAAAAGGGTTAGAATGTGAAACAATGATAAGCAGATCTATCATAAAAAGATAAAGGACCAGGACTCATTGTGTCTGAAGTTATCACATGGTCCCAGTAGAGAATGGTAACAGTACAAAAAACTTCCACCTCAATCAGAAACCACAGGGAAATTCTAGGCAGGAAGTTAATTAAACACCTAAGTGATTGTTTGGACAAATTTTTTATAGTGATGGTCATTGAATGTAGGCACACAACCATTAAGTGTTTGAATTTCAAGAATAAAAACACAATTCCTATCATTTGTACAAGTGGGTGCCTTGCTGCCAATCATTTAAACAGTCGAAATGAAATGTCCTGAACCTCAATCATATTATCAACTTCTTGTCAAATTTGAGGACCTCAACTGATATCAAAAACTTTGAAAGGTGGGTAAGAAAGAGGTCTACAGAAGATTACATTAGATGACTAGCAAAAGGATAGCCCAGCAACTGCAGTTTTTTATCAGTCCGCTGGTGCATGATTAGTAATTTAGGCAACACAAACTCTACATGCTATCAGATTAATGGATTCTTCAAGACTATCGAAGCTTCTAGGTGCTACAGTGAAAAAAGACAAAACGCCTGTGTGGTTGAAACAGGAATAGGATATTTGCACTTTATAAAGCCAGGGCTGAAGACAATAGACTGGGCGGTTCACATCCTAACTCCAAAGCGTATGTTTTAAGCAATGAAAAGATAGAACCTTTTCATGCAATTGATTTAAGTTTATGAAGGCACACAAGCAACTGAGATCAGTACCCAGTTAAAATTATCAAAAGTACTTCAGGCATACGAGCAACGGAGCAAGTAATCATGTAAAGTTATAGCAGTTGTAGGAGGAGGAGGAGGAGATAGTTTTTGAGGTGTTGATCCTGAAGCTCTGCAAAGCTGTAAATCAGCCATTACAAAGGATCCGGTATACTCTGGAGCAAACGAGGTCCACTTCATGCATTAAAAATGAAAATAAATGATCAAAAACTGTAAATAGATCGAACCTGGGGAGCGCTTTGGTTGGCGCAGGATCCGAAGGCAATTCGGTACACAGGTGGCTCTGGTTCGCAAGCAGCAAGAAGAAGAAAAAGAAGAAGAATAGTCACAATGTCTCCGGCCACCCCCAGCCAGGGACGGAGGTACACAGGGGCACGTGGGGTCACGTGCCCCACCTCAATTTCAGATTTTTTTTAAAATTACAAATAACGAAAATTATGACTAAATAAAAAATAAAGGGACAAATGAAAAAACCCTACTCACCCCAAAATGAATTAAATTCATTTTACACTGTTATTGACACTGTTACCCGAAAATTACCGAGTTGAGGTATTCTACACTGTTATTGACATGCAACTTCAAGAATTAAATTCTCGTTTTACTGAGGCGATGAGTGAGTTGTTACTGTGTGTGGCATGTTTGAATCCACAAAACTTGTTTTCTAGTTTTGACAAGAAAAAGTTGCTTCGTCTTGCTGAGTTTTACCCGAAAGAATTTTCTCTGGTTGAGCTTATGGTGCTTCATGATCAACTTGATACGTACATTTTTGACATGTGCAATAGCGGTGAGTTTTCAGAGTTGAATGGACTTACTGATCTTTCTGCAAAAAGGGTGAAGACGGGAAGAGATAAATTGTATCCTTTAGTTTACTTGCTCTTGACTTTAGCATTAATCTTACCGGTTGCAACTGCTACAGTCGAAAGGGTATTTTCAGCCATGAACATTGTCAAGAATCGGTTGCGGAACAAGATGAGTGATCAATGGTTGAATGATAGCTTGGTGGTTTACATAGAGAGATGTTTTTGATGGAATCTCTAATGAGACAATCATACAACACTTCCAAGATATGAAAACTCGGCGCGGTCGACTCTGAAAGAGAGCATAGAAGTACTTAGTGAGGGATGTTTTGCATTTTGTGCTTATGTTTAGAAACTTTTAGAAGCATATATATTGTAAGTCTTATTGCATAAGGTGAAAACTAGATTTGTATTGTTGTGCTACGCTTTAAATTTAGTTTTAAGCTTAATAGAAATTGGTGTCCTCACTATGGAAAATTCCTAGATCCGTCCCTGCCCCCAGCCACCGGGAAATCATGGCCAATTTGCTGTGTGTCAAGGGATCTCCAGGTTCCACAACTCAAGTCGCTATTTGTGTTCTTTTACGGTAAAATCCAGTGTACATCCCTCTCCTTCCAACGAAAGGCGTTTCTCTACTCTCTCTCTCTCCACAATTCGATGGGAGTGTGGGGATATGATAAACAAAGGAATACAAGGGTCATCAAAAGAGGAAGATTGATTAGACAATAGACATACATGAAATGATATAGAGAAAAACTTCTTGGGTGAATGACTGGACAGTGGGGAAAGGGGCAACTATTTCCACCTGAATGACACGATTATTTGGAATCACTTTAGGCATGGGAAAAGGAAAAAAATAAGGGTAATTCTATTTGCAACCATCTTTTAGCTAAATACAACCATGTGAAATTTAACAAAATTTGGACAAAAATACCCTAATGTACAAAGACTATGTTGTCCCTCATTTGTATTTCTCGTCGTCCGAAATTCAGATTCCCAGTATTGAATT
>JAXBDA010002848.1:0-39088 GCA_036023075.1 Gaultheria prostrata | reverse complement strand
ATTCAATTTGGTAATTTAGTTAGTAACCAATCTCGCTGAACAAGGGGTGGCTACCTAAGAGCCAAATTAAACTAGAATTCAGCACTTTTGAGTCAAACACCGTTCGTCCGTCTCTGTGGTTCGACTCTGGTACTTTCGGATTATTGTGCTACACTAATTGGTAGTCCTGCGCTTAGGACGTGTTTTTGAGTCTTAGTTTTATACACCCGGTCGGTCAAGCAACCATGCAGGTGTGGGCTTACGAGGTGCTGGGGATGTATCCCCCAGCAAACAGACATATCAATAAGGAGGTGATTCCTCGAGCTGAGAGATGGGCCCAAGAGCACTGCGGCAAAGGCATTCACAAGGGAAAGTTGCAGGATTTCTGCCTCTTTCTAGACCAGACTGGTGGTGAGACGGTATGATTTTGAATCCTTTGTCATTTCAGTTTGAGCTTTTCATTCTGCTTTCGGTTTTCTAAAGATGTTGAATTTTCTTGAGGTTAAGTGGCATGTGTGGGACCATTCCCGACATGAGTGCTTGGAGCGGAGCAGGGAGGGACGCGGGGCAGATTCTGCTGGAGTCCCCGTACGGCTGGTAGTGGTATCTGGGAGAGAGAGTGCCTCGTCAGTCCCTGAGATTGACCACTTCAGGATACCGGGGCGTATACCTCCAGGCGTGTAGAGGACTGACGAGTACACACGGGCTGAGATAGAGAGATACACTGTGCTGGACACCGAGCTGACCTTCAGCAACTCCTTGGACTATGAGGGTTTTCTTACGACCTACCTTGCTAGTTTCCTGGGCATGGAGAGATGCATAGTGGCTATGGAGGCAGAGGAGGGAGCACTGTCTGCTTTGCCAAAGCTGAGGAAATAGATAAAGGTCCAGATGACTGGAAGGAGGATTGGAGTTTTGACTGTCCCTTCTGTCACGCCTCCGATCGACCTTGCTACAGTTCAGGTAATCTGAAAAAGAAAGGAAACAAATTTTAGTTCGTATTCTTTTAAGCATTATTTGAATTACCTACTAATGCCTTTCTTGTTGCCTTTGTAGATCCCTGCTAGTTGGGCGGCTTCGTCTTATCAGTTGATTCTTGATTTGAAGGCTTTAGTTTGGCAGCTGATGATAGGCGATATTCCTGAAGTGCGTCCTCGGGCTATGCGGGAAGTGGTGATCAGAGAGGGTGGCCCTCGTAGAGGTGGTCCCGGCCGTGGCAGAGTCGCTCGTGGAGCTGGTAGAGGTGGAGCCAGCCAAGGCGGAGCCAGTACAGACGGAGTGTTGGCCGAGGTGATGGATCTAACAGAGGCAGATGAGCCAATTGTGGTGGTGGTGCTGACAGAGGTGGAGCTACTAGAGGAGCTAGCAGAGGAGCAGGGGTATGGCTGGCCGTAGTCCTCCTTGCAGTGGGACGATTTCAGTAACCATCGCATCTTGTTTATTGCATTTCATGTTTTGGACTTGTATATTGGAGTATATTGAACTTGTATACTGATGGAACTCCTTTACTTGCGCAAGGTACATCCCAGCCTCAGAGGACTGAGCGTAGAGGACCGTTGATGAAGCATGTCGGACGTGGCCATGTGGTTCCTCCTTCGAACAGAGTTCTTCAAGGCAGCCGGTCTTCAGCTGAGAGACCGGGGGAGGGCGTAGCAGGGAGTTCAGCTCCTCCACCACAGTGGCTTTTCCGGGAGACAGAGAGTAGTAGCGAGGAGAAGGACGTCTGCCGCGATAGTTCTGAGGAGTTTAGACCACGGGTGCAGAAGAGGCCCCGTTCTTGACTGTAGGTCGAGCCTGCGAGCCTGGTTTTTGATTTAGGCGCCTATTTTCCCGTTTTTCTCTTTTCATGGATGTGGCCTGCGTGCCACGGTAGTAGAGCTAGTGATGCTCGGCTTGTTTTGCCCTTAGATGGATGTACATTTTCTGCTCATGACATGGATATCATTTATGCTTTATAAAAACTTGCACTTTCTGTAGACACCCCAATTTTCGATCCCCGTGCCCGTTTGGAATCCCCAATGATGATAGAGATCAAAATGTGCCTCAGAAACTTTGAAACAATGCTCTTTGTACTTGAAAGCAAGGAAAATATCTTGAACACAAACCCTATCTTACACCATCTTCTAGTACATTAAAAACCCTCTTTTTTGATATATAATACGTCTCAATCCGTTTTGAAATGAGGGAGATACGAGGATTTTACCAAAACGACTTCAACTTTTAACCATTTTTTCCACGTGTCTCATTGAATCGCATGCCACGTGTGTGGTATAACTTTTGCCCTTCTACATGTAGGAGCATGTTACTTTTGCGAAACTTTTTTGCCAAAAAAAATTAGTATTTCCAATATAAAGAACATGTGATTCTTTATTGGCATAAAAAATATGAAAATTGATTTACAAAGAATAATTACTACTTTTTTTGTTTCAATATTGGCGCGACATCCACAAGTACAGAAAGCAAATGGAACGGAATGCTCATGTGGTAGAGCCCCAAGGGCACTAAATAATCTTGTCTTAAGGTATCAAAATATTGAACTTGTACAAGAAAATTGATACGTTTGCTTATGTTAATTGTGGGTACAGGGTGAGAGTGCCAGATTATAATATAAAATAGAAATTTGAAAGGTTATGGAGTGAGGCATGTATGGAGAGAGACTCGTTGTGTCAAGGCGACTTCGTTGGAGAGCTGATTTTGTTTTGGGGACTGCTGGTTAGGTCCATAGTCCATACCTACTTTTTATGCGAAGGGACAAAGGGTGGTTTACAAGTTCACATTCCTCTATTACCAAACATCACCTGGCGCATACTTGAAAATATTATTGTACACAGTACTCTAATGGTTTGTTCACTTCTTCTCCTCATTCTTCTCAAGCCAAATACGAGCATCCCAACCATTGACAGCCAAAAGTTTTGGTTAGTGGGGTCAAAAATTAAATCTATATGCAAAATATTTTTCTCTCTACTAATGCAAAAAATAATTATAGTAAGAGCTCAATTAGAAGGTTGATAGATATACACTTATAAATCTAATTTTACTTTATGCAAAATCTTTGATTTGGCTTTCTCATTTGCTAAAATCAATTGTTAATTTTATCTGATTTTATCACTTGGGAACTATGTTTCGAAAACCGTGCATAATAGCTTCATTTGTAATATTATCAACTCTCGAAAAGAAGAAAACGCTTGGGGTTTCTTTGTGTTTGAAGCAAGTTGGGTCACTTTACATATTTTTTGTGGGGTTAAAATAGCAAAATTTGATTACAAATTATCAAATACTACGTGTATGAGGAATCAAATTGAGTGGGGTCAAATTGTACCTTTCTAGCTCCGCCCTTAATCCCAACCCATCTTTAAATCTTCAAAATGAAAGATGGATGTGTAAGACAAATACAAAATGATTTTTTTAATACTTTGTTAATTTCTGTCTTCCTCCCTCTGTTAAATTTCCAAACAAAGCATAAACGCGCCAATTGCCTAGAACAATATTGGTGGAAGTCGTGAACACTGAAGGCAATCTCCGAACTCGCGAAATCTCTGAACTCGTTGTCGCCTCCTTCTGTTAGACATGAAAGACTAGCATACAGGTTTTTACTCTCTCTTAAACTAGTAATTGAGGAAATAGGGTTTAACTTGTATTGTTTCTGGGTTTCATGGCTTTAGTAGTTGTGGAAATAGGTGTAATATTCAACCCCAAAGAACTAAGAGATTAATCAAGGGCAAATTTTTTGTTTTTGACAAAATTCTGATGTGTTTTTTCAAGTGTGGTGATTAATAAGGGCTTATGGTATACCATATTGGTTATTTGCTTTTGTTATTATGAAAATTTATTAATACTTAGCCCTTAAATCGTTCTGCTAGACCATATTCATCATTTACCCCTTTACTCAAAAACTAATTTTGTGTGAAACCGCTCAAATCGTACTGTCCTCTCTCTCTCTCTCTCTCTGTGTGTGTGTGTGAGTGTCTGCGATTTTTCCGTTCATGCATGTGTGCGTGTGTTAAATCTAAGTTCTATGAAGGATTTTCTGGTAAGCAAGAATATTTCAAGAGAACAATGGCAGATTCTAACAAACACACATTACCGTAGCCGCGAGGTTCTTTTTCTTTGTTCTTCATTTGTCGTGGGTTTTGATTTGTACCGACTTTAGTGGATATAGCTGTTTAAGTTCTGTTGTATGCTTTCTTTTTTTATAGTACCGGTAGTTATAAAGCTAATAAAATATGAGGTGGGATTTTAATATATGTTTGTAACCTTACTTTTTGAGTTGACCTTTCTAATGCTGCTTGTTTAATTTTTTAATCACTGAATTGCATTAAGTAGAATAAAAGAACCGTATAATGGATTTTAACCTTTTCTTGGTTATGCTGTTTTCTATGATTTTTTTTATAATTTTATCATCTGGCCTCTTTTATTATTTTAATTCATGTGGATTTCCCTATTATCTTTTTATTTTTAGTACATCAAGGACTGTTATAATACATTTACATAAATAAGAATACTAACTGAAATAGTGAAATCTCCCAAAATGTTATGAACTTTATCGGAGCTTCTCCATATATATAAAGCTTTGCTCTAGCTTTAATTGAGGCTCCTACTAGTGGACATCGGTCTCCTAAGATTGGTTGAGGTACGCATAAACTAACCCGAACAGCTGAATTATCAAAAAAATAGGAATTGTAAGGAAGTATGCATTAAAAAGGAACTAAAGAAGTGCAAAACACAATTTTCTCCTAAATTCTATGAAGCACTGACACCTCTAGGTGGCGCTGTATCGCCGTATGGGACACGGTGACACGTCGGGGACAGGTATAGGACACGCCACGTGGTGTGTCCCAATTTTATTAAACTTTTTTTTTGCGGGGGACACGGTGGGGACACGTGAGAGAGGGTAGGCAACACGGCGAAGAGGCAAAGAGGGAGCGCGAGGAGGAGAAGAGAGAGCGCGAAATGGAGAGGACTGCGCAATGCATGCAGGGAAACAAACAAACACATGGTTCATCTATCCATCATGGTGGGTTCAACTCTTTGACCGGTGGTCGCCCTTATCATTGGTAAGTATACTTGGCTTTTTACTGTGCAAGGGTGCATGATTAGAACTACTTGCCTCTTACAGAAAAGAGTAATGTTCAAGAAGGAGGGGGCAGGGAACAAGAAGTTATGTGCACTAGTCATAGATTAGGTTTGGAACCATGCCAATAATGAATCAACTAAAGTTGATGGGCTGTTTAGTATCATTCTTAGTACTCTGCAGTGTTTGATAAATGCATGTGTTGGTTATTTTTATCACATAGGCCCCTAGAACACACGTGTTTACCCACCTATCTTCAGATTCATTGATTCTTTTTCCAGTGATAAAGATGTTCCAACTTATAATTAATTTGTTTCGATTTATAACTTTTCCTGTGGCTGCTATTGCATTGTCAATGCTTGTTATTAATGCTGCTATTTCTTCAACTTCGGCTACTTCTATTAACTATCCACTATCAGTGTTGATTCATTGTTTCTGGCCCATAGTTTAGTTTGCTATGTTTCATAAGTTTATCATATAATCCCTTCATTCGAAAGCCATATCTGTCAGTGTGTTGTATATTGTCTCAATGATCCTGTAGCTTATTTTCAATTTGATAGGAGTAATAGATGTGCAAGCACTGCTGATAAAAAAAAAAGACGAGCAAGCGTGTCCATGCCGTGTGTAAGGACCAAACTCCGGAGTTTTCTTGTTTTGGCAATTCCGTATGACAAAACACATATTTTATATTGAGTTGTAATTTTATTATTTTTTATAGGCTATTGAGTCTGTATAGGATTAGAGTGGAAGGAGTCATTATTTGTAATTGAGAGTGAGCATTTCGGATATAAAAAAATGGTCGACTACAACGAGATGGATTTTAGCGAAGACGGATCAACGGAGGGATCGATCATGTTATCAATCGACACTTCCAATTTGTTAATGGACAAATTACGTGACATATTAAATGGGCCAGTCAAGGGGTCCATAATGGACTAGTGGTGGGCTACCAATAAGCCTAATAGGAAACTTGTTTTTCTATTAGGGTTTGTCTATATATTAAAGCAACAGCAAAAGAAGAAAGGGGGCATGCATATATACCTTTGGTGATTATAAAAAGTCTTCGACGGCTGTTCCTTTGGAAGCAATTCCTTGGGTAAAATTTTAAAGGTATTGGAAGGCTTATGCGATTCAAGGCAGCGGCGATCAAGATTACTGGGTGCGGTGTACGTGTGACTCGGCAGGTGATACTTAGAACGTTGTGAGGATTTACTTCGTTTGAATAGGTATATCTGTAACTGCACAATGATTATAGTGGTTTTGATTCCTTCCCGTGGTTTTTTACCCATTTAGGGTTTTCCACGTATATCCTGGTGTTCTCTGATTAATTGCTTGCGTAGTTTGTGATTCGTTCATATATTGTTTTTTTATTGAGATAAAAAGATAAAACCTAGCAAATTATTAAACCTAGGCGATCTAAGATTTTTCATGTATATTGTGTTATGATATGTTGTGAATACCATATGCGATGTATCATATTTCTGTTATCGTTTCCACTGGAAATTCTTTTATTATCTTCTTCCTAGTTATTACGAACAACTGTTATTAGAGTATGGTTTGATAAGTTCCCTGATGATGTAAATTCCTTGCTCCGCCACTGGTCATTGCTTCCTTGGTCGGCCCTAGGAAAGCTATTGGTTTGTTCCTTTGAAATCATAAATGGTTCTTTACCACATTCAATATCGTGCACTTGCGCATCTTATAGTTCCAAGTTTGTCTTTAATATGCATGGTGGTTGTATTTTGCTGTCATTTTGTTTTTCTCAGTTGTTGGCTAAATTGCTTGACAGGTGAGAGGCGGAGCCTATTCTGTGATGTATTTTCGTATGGTGTTATCCTTGTCGAATTGATAGCCAAAATTGCTATTAATATGCATGGTGTTATCCTTGTCGAATTCATGGGTGATGCATTAGGCTCCTCTAACCGAGTTTCAGCTGTCTTTTTTGGCCTTTTTCCGGATTACGCTTCTGCTCAAATACCGTGTTGACAATTTCAACACATGGACATGCTGTCTAGTTTCTTAGCCAAGTTTTACCATGAATTTTCTAATTAACTGTACGAACATGGATTTTAGGAGCCTCCATTCAATCGAATCAATCACTTGATGTACGGTTCTCCTATGCAGTTTATTGTAGGTGACTTGTACAAAATTTTGTAATTCTCTATTTCTGAATTAACTGGTGAATGGTTGAGATGAGAGAGTTGTATGTACATTCTGAACTCATTAGTGTCGAACGAACTCCCTTGTCCAGCAGAACAAGGAGTCATCTGAACTTTTAGTGTATATTTTGTTGAGCATGAGTACAAATAGCTCCACGGACCTCGGATGTTATGTGCAGCCGTGACTGCCGTGCTACGTACAAATGCCAAGCTTGACGTACGGTGCTGTCCGGGCAGGCCTCAGGCGTAATGTAAGAGCTTATGACACACTACTTGGATTTGTCAACTGAAGAGGTCGCAAGTTTGTATCCCGTGAATGCCAAACATTTCAAATCTTCGGGCCACTGGAGGTTTGCCGAGTCGTTAACTTCAAGGTCCCCGAATTAGGTGACAAAAAAAAAAGTTAAAATTGAACAGTATCATTAGCTCTTTGATATGTTCAGTTTGTAGAGTCTGTTGAATTGATCATCGAGAAAAAAATTTAAGTTGAGCAGTTATCATTAGCCCCATTCGGATTGTCCATTGGGTCGGCAGGGCTTGCCAACCCCATTCGGATTGTCCATTTCGAAAATCAACGACTTGGATGTCATCTCGGTCCCGATCAGATCTGAGCAGACCATGCTCATTTGTAAATCCAAGTTATTGATTGTCGAGATGGACGGCCCAAATGGGTTTAGTAGGCGATGCCGACCCATGGGGCCGTACGGCAAGCTCCCCGGGTTCCAAAAAAAAAAAATTCCTTTCTAGCAATCTCGATGTTTGTATTGGTACGGTCTTTCGATACTTGCGAGGGCTGCAAACGAACAAAACTGCTCACAAGCATCTCGAAGCTTGGCTTGTTAAGGCTGGCTCGACTATTTAGGTAATTGAGCCAAGCTCGAGATTGAGGCTCGATCGTGTCATCAACGAGCCGAGTTAGACACCTTAAAGCTCGTCTTGGCTCGACCATGTTCAGCTCATTTAGCAAATGAACCGGACTCGATTCCGTTCATATACAAAGAAGTATAGCATCCCCACTCGAACAAGACCTTTCAACTTTCACAGCAAGAAAGACCCAAACTACAAGCTTGTAGTTCAAGCATGTCTTCTTCTGTATACAAAACTTTACCCCTCTTCTATAAAAAAATTCAAATAGTTATAATCCTCCCATCAGCAAACAGCAACAAATTGTCTACCAACACCAGATTTCACTTCAGGAAAAATCAGTTTGCACTCCCACTTGCAAAACTAAATTTAGTCTCAGATGCCTTGTGCCAGTGTCAATTCAGAACCTAATTGTTCTTCACACAAACAGTTCTAAGGCGACGAAACTTTATTGACGCAAAAAGATGTGTATTGTTTCCTCACAAAATCTCAAGTTAATTCAAAGTCTTTTAGATATTATCAGCTCTTATGTACCAGTCCAAACGGGGCAATACCATAGCTTTAACCAGGCACGGCTAGCTAGAGGACAGTGAAATTGATTCTGAGGGATTAATCGAGATGTGCGTAAAAAAGCACGTCGGGTTATCACAAGAAAAATTAACTAGTGATTCGTTGTTTGGTGGGGTCACAAACATTTTTTAATTGGTTCATATATTAGCCAATCGAGATGTATAGCATAATAGCAGTATTATTTTAATTTCTTGCCGCGCGTTGGGTCAGCCAACCACAGTAGTTTGGCTATGGCCGGCGTCGCGGGGTGGAACAAATGGAATTGGGGATCCTGTATGGCCTAGTCGTTGATTGCGAGATCAATGGCTCAGATGCCGCACTGCATACCCTTACAAATGGAATTGGGGATCCTGTGAATCGGAAACGGATTTAATCATAATGGGAATCAACTGATACCCGTACAATTTTTTCATCTCACTGGTTCATCGGAGTGTGATGGTATTGAAAAACTCAAAAATCATTACGTACCGAGCGATACAAGTGCGTAATGGCTGCTTTTTAAAACCTTGCATATTACATGATACTAGCTCGGTTCAGAAAATGATCACCAAATGTGGTCGCGACAGGGCCGGCCCTGAGATTCTCGGAGCTTAAGACGAACTTATAAATCTGGGCCCTATATTTTATTTTAAAAAGAATAAAAAATCAAACTAACCTAATAATGATAGTTACTTGGTACTATATTTTGTTTTTTTCCATTATTCGTTCTGTTTTTTCAAATAAAACTAGTTTTTGGTCATACTATTGTTTGCACCAATAAAAAATCTCTCTTTGAAAGTGTGAGAGAGGGGAAAAAATATTGTTATGGAGAAGGAAAAAAGAAGCCTAGGAATTGAACCATGTACCTATTGGATAGAGAAACTAAGTTTTACCACTAGGCTAGCTAGCTCCTCTATTATGTAAGCGAGAGATTAAGTATATATTCTGTACCTGAGTGTACGTACCTATCCGGGGCCTTAATTTTTTGCCAAAATTCGGGGGCCTAAGCCTGCCGCCTTACACGGCTTAGCTCAGGGCCGGCCCTGGGTCGCAATAAGATTGCTCTCAGTCAAAACATACACATCAAAAGGGGAGAGAGTGGTGTAACATTTCTTTTGTAATCATCATGGAGTTGATCAATTCTTAACTTAGTCAAAACTCAAAAGTGGGTGGGATTGGATTCCAAGTCACTGAGCTGTTAATGACTGGAAATTTATAACATCCAGCTACAGATAACAGCACATTGGATGTTACATATGATCATATGGGCCATTAGTTGTTAGGTTCCATTTCACGTGTGATACAGCATCTACCAATAGGACAGATTGTGTTCATTACTCAACTGGTTTTTCTTTTTTTGTTACAAGAAATTAAATTGCTCCAAAGACCCATTAAATTTAAGTTACGTTATTGCCCTTTTATCATGACATAGGAGATCTAACCGGAATGAAATGAAATCTTGGATCCGCAGCCCCACTAGCGATCCGTCCGATCCCGAGTGTGGGCAGGATTCGATCGTGGTGGATAGTACGGTCGAAAAGACCCGCGAGCGAGACGGTTGTTAATAGTATTCCCCATTACTTTAGTGGGGGATTCGAGTGAGGATCTTGACTCTTTCGAAGATTCTGCAGCCGAGAGACTTATGAATTTAATTGGGAACAATAGTGTTGTTAATCATTTGGTGGACACCACGGTCAAGGGCACTATTTGCTTGGAGGATGCTGGAATGGGTAAGGGCTCAACGAAGGGGAATGAGCATGAGGGGCTCCAAGGCGACACTGTGGTTCATGGTCCAGTCGCGAATGTAGTGAAAGATGCTGAGGGTATCCATTTAGTGGTAGATCTCAATCCTACTGATGTTGTGGAAGATTTTGGGAAAGGAAATTGGAAACAGAAAAAGATTGAAGATCAGTTGGGGTTCCCAAAATCTAAGAAGAAGGGTCGTCGAAAATCGAAAAAATGCGTAGTGTTCAGATCCGCTATTGTTGCTGCTGCTTTATCTGTTTCTTCTGATGGTATCAACAGGATTCATCTTAATGTGACTCAAGCTGCTCGGTCTATTAGCAAGATCTTGGATGAAGATTATATAGGGGACGATGAGGAGATCATTAGCAGTTTTTCTGTTACAAGCTAATTCTGTCGTTAGTGGTGTTTTTTTTGGGCGTTTTGGTTGTTTGGGGAGTTGGTTTAGGGAGTTCGGTGTTGGGAGTCTTTTTGGGTTTTTTTTTTCTTTTCTTTTGGGGTGTGTTTTTCTTGTTGGGAGTTTTGGTTGGCTCCTTGCCAGCGCTAGGTTGTATTTTTCCCTTTTGGTTCCTTATGACAGGTTTCTCTTGGTGTGAGGGGAGTATTCCTTGTGGGTCCGCCCCTTCTCCGTCTTGATGCCTTGTTGCTTGGATCCGTTTAATTTTTGTAATTCGTTTTCAAAGGTTAATAAAATTTTTGCTCTTCAAAAAAAAAAGTATTCCCCATTATTGCCTTATGAGTCACAACCTACTGACAAGTGGCAAGTGCTCCATAACGGCGGCAGTAGTGAACATTGCTACTACAGAAGGGGGAGGTTGAGTGCGAAAAGAACATTCTTTAGGGACCTCTAAATAATACCATAGGGAAAGCACACAAAGCCAACAGGACTCTTAATATAGCTACCCCAGCTTGAAGCCTTCTTGATTTGAATCCTAAGGTGGCATGCGCCGAAGGATTTTAGTCCATTTCGTTAGTGGCTTTGCTCTCCATACAATTGACCGATCAACTTTATTTTTTACAGGGCTGCTAAAGTACATGTCGAACTCTACAAAAAGAACGGTTTGAATTATTTTTTTGAGCTCTGGTCAAGGTCCGCATTAGCTGCAGAGCAGGGTCCACTTCTCACTTATTTGCATGCCCTACACCTGTTGGCTACCATGTGAACATCACAAGGGTACTATTAACCACAAAACTGCAGTTATTCCGTTAGGTCGCATGTTTTTAGAATCAAAAGTACAAAACATATATCAAACGTAAGATATCTTGTTTGCTGCTTTGTCTAGGGTCTTTATATATACCCACAACTTCACTCCCTTCCAGTTCAAATTTTCATCATTGGGGTTGATTTGCTGGACTAAACTCCGACCAAAAGAATCCATGGCTATCATAACCAAGAAAATCAAGAGTCATGCTTTGAAAATCAATGGCATTATGATCAAACAGAGATCAAGAGAATGCTCTTATATAGTACCATGAATTAGCATTATCATGGGAGTTTTGAATGGTAGGATGGTTCCATCATGGCGTGGTTGACGGGCATCTGCGAACGTCACAATTCGTGAAAAATTTATGAAGGGTCTTGCTATTGAGCTATCAATTGCGGTTGAGGAAAATGCAATTTCTATATGGTGGGGTAGGATAGTTCCATCATGGCGTGAGTGACGGGCAATCTACCAATGTTGCAATTCTTGAAAATTTATGAAGGGTCTTGCTATTAAGCTGTCATTTTGGTTGAGAAAAATGTACTTTCTTGTATTTCTGTACACAATTCACAAATATTGACTGCCGATCAAAAAAAAAAATTCACCAGTATTGACAAATTTTTCTAATTTTTTTACTACAACTCAATGAACTATTTTTAGCTTCTTTTATTTAAGTAATTTAGGACTTGGTCGTTGTACTAGGAGTTCAATCGACAAAGTTAATTGAAACAACAGTTAGTGATTAGATTAGGCATCATTGTGCTTGGAGTCTTATGTTTCTTGATTGGTGTGTTAAAGGCAAAGTAAAATCATGACATGACTAGGTGTGCAAAAGATGTTTGGTTGAAGCAATTAATTAAGAGCACTAATCCACCATTTTTGACTACTTGAACAAACTTTAAAACTACATTAGGAAAACGTATCCAAATAACCCACCTTTATTGGAGTGATTATTCGGTGCTCCCGGAGATAATGGTCGGGATGACAAAAGGAGTTCAGTGGATAAACAAACATTTGACTTATCCACGACCAGCTTGAGGCTCGGCCTTTTATGGGCACTACTCGCCTCGTTAGTTAGCAAGTTGAGCTCATGCTCGAGTTTGAAGCTCGTTAGAGGCTCGTATAATATACAAATAGAGCTTGAACACCTCGATACTAAACAAGCTAAGCTCAAGCTAGACCAGCTTGAGCGATCCGGGCTTAAACACTTCATAACTCAACTCGCCTCGTTGTTAGTGAAAGAAATCGCTACACCGAATGCAATTTTGTTCACCTCTCTAAAAAATTACTGAACATTACCTATTTTATTTGGGACTCATAACGAGCCTTGCATCGATAATCAAATTCATTCATTTTGTATGAGGTTATTTTTTAGCCAATCTTACGAGAATCAGCTCAATTCTTTATCAATGGATGTTTGACCTGACACCTTCTAATATGGTCAATTGGGTCATATCTCTTTTGTATGTGCTATTGTAAAACCAAACATATGTCTTTTTCAGGTACTAGAATGTTTGTGAATTACTAGCTAGGTTAAATTAGTACAACCCAACATTCAGTTCTTGTCGGAGTGTGCAGATGCCTCTTTTTTGGGTATGCTCTTCCTTTGGTTTGATGCCTTGTGCGTAAGGTCATTTTAATCTTTATAATTTATTTTTTTTAATTAATAAATTTCTCTTTTTCCGTTCAAAAAAAAAAAACATTCGGTTCTTGCCATGAAAACTCAACCTGAATTTCTTCATATATATAAACCTAAGGGTACAATTGTTGTACAACTTGAACATACATTACAAATTTCTTTCATTAGGGCGCTTGTGGCATGTATAAATTTGGATCTGAAACCTTTTGCTAAAATAATTCAAGTCCTGTGAATAGGACCAAAAAGACAAGTTATTTTCTAGACTGAAATAGCCCTCCGGGTTGTAAAACATCAAGAATGTTTGACATTTGTTACAATGGAGTGTAATTTTGTTCACCCTCCCTTAAAGAGGATAAACAAAATCTTCTCTCCTATTGGTTGAAATAGTGTGGAACCCACACAAAGTGATGTCATGCTTACCTCTGCAATACACTTTTTGATAAGCATGACATCATTTTGTGGTAGGATCCACACCATTTCAATCAATAGGAAAGAGGGTTTTGCTCACCCTCTTTAGGGAGGGTGAACAAAACTCAACTCGTTACAATGGGAACGGAGTGCACTGAAAAGATTAATATTGACCCGAACGGGCCGAATCGCCCCTATCAAATTGTGTGCACTCTATAAGTCCATATCATAAATATATATATATAACGAACTAGCTAGAGTGGCTCTCGAGGAAATATAGAACCGAACTTTGTATATGAATGTCTATGTATTAGGTATTTCTCTATTCGTTTTTTGTTTTGTTATGTGATTCATGTGATGCATAATCCAATAGGGTTTGGGGATCGAACGTGTGTTGTTTAATATATTCCTTACATCCTCTAAAAATTGTTCTCCATGCGATATAGACATATCGACACATGAAGCCTCGATAAAGACAAGTAACATGTAGACATGGATGGTTATACGTGTTTGACCATGTGGTTGCATGTTCGAATCTCGCGGAGGCCAACCATTCCAAATCTTGAGGCCACTTGAGGTTATACCCGGTCGTTACCTTCAAACCACCGGCCAGACGTTCTCAGCTCTGTCAGTGATAGCTATAAAATTGACCACTGGCCAGATGTACTCAGCTCGGTCAGTAATCTGCTCGGCTTATCATCACCCAATTATACTGGATAACTATAAGTCGTTAGATTCATACTCTAAATGGGATTCTTAGGTACGTAAGGACTCTCCTACATCACCCCAATCTCCATAAAATAACCGCACTAAACCTTCTTCCTGGCTCCGAGGTTGGCCACAAGTTCTTCTAAGCTTGGAGCTTCATTATGTGCTTCTGAGATCGAATAGAGGTCATTAGCTCTCATTGCTGAATCCAGGAACCACCAGGTTCAACAATTGCTGCCAAAGGTTCCGCTGATGGCTTTCTCACCTTTATAATTGGACATCAAAGGATCTAAAAAAATGTTTCCTCAAAATAGTTTGAAAAGCAAGAGTCTCCACTCCAAGAGGGCGACCCGTGAATATACATAGGTTTCTTACTCGTGCAAAGAAACTTTATATTGGTAACTTGGACAACTTATAACGATGTTTGTCCCGCATATCACTAGGAAGATCGGGATCTTTACAAAAGGCTTTCTAACGCTTTCCTTGTTAGGATTTTCGAACAACCGTTCAATACCACGATGCCCCTACGGATCTTGAGAACAATGAATCACAAAACAAAATAAGCAAATAGTGGTGCGCAATGAAAATACGGTAAGAAAAAATATGAGACACAAGATATATGTGGAAACCTCAATGTAAGGACAAACCACGGGAGCTACACATGTCCACTATGAAATCGAAATCTAGAGTACAAGTCTTCTTGCAATCTCTCGTCTCTCCCTGTTTTTCTCCAAAAACTCGTAGCCCTAATCACATGTTAACTGCAATATAAATAGGTTGGGTCCTATGGACAAAATTACACACCCCAGTCCAAAAATATCATTTTCACTGCAATTTGGAGTGCGACCTTACCACTGCTGAAGGTTATCTACATCCTAACAATATTCCTATCAATTCATATTTAGCCACGAGCAATTTACGTTTGTCCGACGAAATAGGGAAGGAAAGTGTTAAATTTGACGTCGACGCAAGGGGGAGCAAGGGGTTTTGAATTAGAGCTGGGTGGTCTAAACGCCAACCGTCCTCACACGCTGGTTCACCCTTAATTCTTCTCCTTTCCAAATCACTGCTCCACTTTTTCCCGACCCAACCACAAATGCTGTCCCTCTTCTCAATTCTTTCCATCCCGACATCTCTCTCTCTCTCTCTCTCTCTCTCTCTCTCTCACACACACACACACACACACTAAACATGTGTATAAATATTGGATAACTTCAAACTAAAGCTAAAAAAAGAAGCTAAATCTCTATAAAACCATTTTATCATATCTTGCTTTTTTATCACATTTTTACTTGGTTGTTATTTGTTTTGATTCTTGTATATGGTATGGAGCTTCAATTTGGTCTAGCTCCAATTCGAACGCGCGATATCAATCAGATGAAAGGGTTCGACATAAACATGAACGGGAAAGAGTGCTGTTTGGAGAGCAAATTTGATCATGGAAACAACGTCTACAAGCGTAGTTTTGAAGAGGCTTTTTTGGAGGGAGGAAGGGGTAGTAGAAATGTAAACTTGTCTGGTGGTCTCTTGTGTTGGAATGGCCAGCCAAACGAGGAAGATGATGGCAAGGAAGAGAAAAATAGTACCTCCTTCACCAGTGACAAGTAAGTTGTACCAAATTAAATAGAAAAAGGAAAATTCTAGGATCAGTTCACTAGGTTGTTGTTAAGGGGAACTCTTGTGTGCGAGAATTAACGTTTTCGTCTAAGAGTCTTCAAAAAAGGGGAAATCTTGTGTGCAAAAGTTAACTCGTCCATGCAAGAATCGTGTCTTATTGTCAGCCCAGTGGACTGACAATAGGACTGATAGAAATATTATATGGAATGATGTCACGAAATTTGGTTTTATAAATTGGAAGTGCCATGATACTAAAAAAAATACTGCCACATCGTTCTGCTAAGCTATTTCATATTATAATTCAAGAAAGAATAACTTTTTCGTTAATGAAATTCTTTTTTTTTTTTTTGATAAGCAAGAAATTTATTAATCTTTGAAAATAAATTACAAATATTAAAAGGATCTAGACTGAAATCGCCAAAGACCCAAAAGGGAAATAACAAGACACAACAAGGATGGTAAGATACCAGCCAAACCAAGGAACCGGACTAACACCCAAGACGACTAAAACACCAGAACTAGAAAAAAAACACCAAGATGGCCACAAGACCAACCCTAAAACATCATCAGAAAAAGGAAAAACGTTAGGAAAAAACTCCCCCTAAGCCAGCCACGATCAAGCAAAACCCGAAGCCTCCAAACCCAGACAAGGCGGCAGAAGAAAAAAACCAAAGCGCCGAAACCTCCAACCAACCACGACGAGGGATAGATTAGAACTCATCTAATCTAATGAAGTTCTTTTATTACAACAACAATAACAGAACTCATCTAATCCTCAATCATTGGGGGTATGGACAGGGAAAAATTGAGGACAGACCTAACATCTGGCAATATGCACAAACAAGCCCGAACAACTCAAAAATTCCCTTGTGGAAGCGCTTTTTTTTTTCTCTATTCATTGTTAATGAACAACTCAATGTAGCTAATGATTTTTATATATGAAGTATCCATCGGAAATATATTTCATTCATTTGGATACTTTTCCCCAATTTTTAGTGTGGATATCACTATTTATGATTAGAGCCATGAGCACAATACTATGCACAACATAGCAACGTGACATTGTTTCATTGGGAATTGAGAATCTAACAAATGAGCATTGAAACATTGCTACATTGGCATGTCGTGTATAACCAAATTGAGCCTTATGTCCCAAATCATCAGCATGTGGTGTATAAGTTGTGCAAATTGTTAGTTTTCTAGACTCTCTTATGATCACCAAAATGCATGAAACTGCCTTTGTGTACTGTTGCACAATTTAACAGTTTGTGATAAAATCAAGTACCACGGAATTCAAACCCTATTGACAGGAATGAAGAAGAAGAAAACCATGTTGTGGGGTGGCCACCAATAGAGACATGGAGGAAGAAGCTAGGGCATCGCCAGCAAGGTGGTAGGATCATGAAAAATCGGACGGCTAGGAGGGGAAGCTGCGGATCAAACTCCACGTACGTGAAGGTAAAGATGTAGGGAGTGTCACGTGTTATCAATTCTTATGGGGCCAGTCCATACAGAGCTCTGTCTTGTCTTTAATTGGACTCTCCGTTAGTGGACAGTGAAATTGGATCCCCAAGAATTAGTCAATATGCACAAAAAATGACTCGGATACCCTGAGTTAAAAAAAAAAAAAAGATGGAGTGAGTGCCAATCCGAAGAAAGATCGATTTACGACTATTTCATTCTTCGCAAACACATCGATCAGCATGTTTTCACGTGCAGCCTGGTTTGGCTAAAAAGCAAAAAACTGATTTTTTTTTTTTGGTTGTCTTTATTCAAATTTTTTTACATTTGTTAGTTTTGCATCAAGTTTTCGTGATTTATTGATGTGTCTCGTCGAGACGAATCCAAAATATAAATTATGGTCGAAACTATTTTTTTTTTTAAAAAGCCAAAATTAATCCAATAAATCAATAAACCACGGAAACTTGATGCAAAACTAACAAATGTAAAAAAAAAAATTGAATAAAGATAAAACCAAAAAATCAAAAAAACAGTTTTTGCTTTTTAGCCAAACCAAGGTTATACTGATTGCATTTGTCAAATAAATGAAGGCCTCGAGGAGATTGATTCTCATTTGTATGTAACCTGTGTTTTTTAAAGAAATCAGATGAACAACTGCAATACAAAGTGACTTCTTTTTCCTTATTTTTTCCAACAGGAATGACACAATTCTTGACCATTACTAATGTGGCAGTCATACTTGTGCATATTAATTACGTCATCTCTACAGGGGTGATTTTAATTCAGCGGTGACAAAAATATTCGACACAAAATTTTTTGCATATAGAACACTATATACAATATACTACTCTCTCCGTCCCTTTTATAGTGTGTACATTTTCATTTTGGACTGTCCCTTAATAAGTGCGTGTTTTGAAAAGTTAGTAGGTACATTTCCTATTTTACCCTTAAAAGTAGATTCATTTTGAAAAAGTTAGTAGGTATTATTATATTGATAAGGGTAAGTAATAGAAAGTATATGTAAAAGTTGATGTGAGAGAAAAATAGTTGGAATTCTCAGATAACACACTTAAAAATGGACAAAGGGAGTATTTATTTTGGTTGAAAATTTATCGGACTTAATTTGTTTGTCTTCTTGAGCTATATAGGATCTAACTTCTAAATTTAGGTGCGGGAGTTCATTGTACCTGTAAAGGATATTTCCTACCCCGCACCTAACATATATGCAAAAAAATATACTCCCTCCGTCCCAAAAAGTTTGGCCTACTTATAAATTTCAAGATTTTATGTACAATTACATGATATTATCCAAAACTTGTAACTTTTCAAGTTTGCCCCTCATTAGTTGACTCTGATAAAATAGGAGTTAATCAAGTTTTGAATTTAAATTTTTTTCTGAAAAGCGAAAAATTTTGCCGCTAGTGTAATCAGAGAGCTTTTTCAAAATTTTAAAATGCACTTTAAATTTTAAAATTTTAAAATGCACTTTAAATTTTAAAATTTTCAATTATTCTTCTTTTGGTATAATTATTTTGATTGTTAAAAGCATTTCAAGGGCAGAAATGGAATTTACCGACTTTCTTTTGTTGAAAATTTTAAATTGTTTCTATATTTTGGGACGGCCAAAAAAGAAAAGTAGGCCAAACTTTTTGGGACGGAGGAAGTAAAAGTTTAGTACATTTTTTAAATCAAGGGGGTTCTCTTGAACTAGGTCGGCCCAAAGGTAGGCCCACTAAGCCTCCAGGCTTGAGCAACACGGGCTGGGTCAACCAAAAAAATTAAAAATAAATAAAAAGTATATATAAATATAAGTTGCGAACCTCCACTTTTCGGACCAAATTTCGACGATCCGAACCGTTAGATGTGTTTAAAAGGTGTTTTTAAGGGTTCTCCACGAGAAATGAGCAAAAAAAAATACCGGGAAGGGCTTGATCGGAGCAGTTTTTCATAAAACTGCATTTATAGCGTTTTTTATGAAAAACTGCTCCGATCAAGCCTTCCGGGTATTTTTTTTGCCAAATTCTTGCGGGGACCCTTAAAAACACCTTTTAAACACATCTAACGGTTCGGATTGTCGAAATTTGGTCCGAAAAGTGGAGGTCCGCCACTTAAGCTTGTTAAGGGATCCCTCATTAGATCGGAACTCTATAAGTAATAGCTTTTCCAAAAATAATGTAAAGAATTTGCTTGGTTCACTTTGGTTTCCACTGAGTGAGGTTCGATTCCAATGTGCCCCTTCTTTTCTGACTTTGGCCTCTTTTAGGCGCTTCGAGTACATGGTGGATGATGACCCCTATAAAACCAACAAAAGTGATGAAACATTAAAACTTCTCGTGTCATTTTGGATAGATATATATTTTTTGGTGGGGAGAAATAGAGAGAATTGCATAAATAAAATCAGTTTACAGTAGGGTACAACAGAACAGACAAACAGAAACATAGATAAGCATAAACAACACAACATCAAGCAGAACAATGAGCACAATGAGCACTAAGTAACCGAGATCTCCAGAGGTCCATCTCCCGTGTCTGGGTGACGCACAATTGGGGAGATAACGGGCTGGAAAACATCACCGTCGCCCGAGTCCGGATAGATAGTTATATACTCGACCCTTATTTGTGTGTAACGAAGCTATTTTGGGCGCCTCGATCTTCTGACCACTTGCAAGAAAAAATAAGGAAATTCAGTCAACGCTTCTTCGATGCTTAAGCTACTCGAGTTTGTAGTTTGTGTGAGTAGAAAGCTTGAGAGCTTGTGTATTGAGTGCATCGTACCTTGGGGGATGATATTTTATTTAAAAGAAAAAAAATTGCAATTTTAAATTTTGCGTCGATTTTTCATAGATTATTGGTTCATCTCTACGAGAGGAATCTAAAAAATAGAAAATTATTATGTAAACTAAAAATTTTGTGAATAAAGACAAAAATAATCCAGTAATCCACAAAAATTTGGCTTATTTGTCTTTAGTGAACTTTTTAAATATTTTAATTTTTTTGAATTTTTATATTTCTCTTGTCGTGACAAACTAATAATCCACAAAAAAATCGACACAAAACTAACAAATACAAAAAAAAAATTGAATATAGACTAAAAAATAAACCATTTGCATAATTTTTAGTCAAAGCTAATATTGCATCTGTTGGTGGAATCCCATAGGGGAATAACTCGTTGTTACTTTAATTGTATTCCCTCCGTCCCACAAAAGATGTTCATTTTCATTATTCACTCCTTTCACAAAATTATTTATATTTTTTATATGACAAATTAATGATATATGTACGTTAAACATCATGCGTGCAGACATAATCCTATAAAATTTAGTATCCTGAGAGTAAAATTGATCCATGTGTTCTCATTATGAGTAAGATTTTATAAATGTACTATTATTTTTTTTGCGTATGTGAAAAATTATTTAAAAGATTAAAATCTTTTCTTTTGGCTTGGGAGTTTTTTATTGATATTTTGAGCAAGGCTAGAATGATGTATCTCTACGAAAAAATGAAGGGGAAAGCACCTTTCAGGATATTACTGTTCTTTTTTTTTTATTGGGTAAGCAGGAAAATTACTTTTGAGGACGCCATTGAGAAGATTAAAGAGAACTCATCTTTTAGCGAACGTTCGGTGTCGGTTTTGAGGTAAAGCTCTAGGTACTGCTGCTTTAGGCCTCCAACATATGTGGCCCCTTCTATTTTTGTACCCACAAAAATCCTTAAAAAAATTCTATAAAATGAGATACGTGGGACCAATATTTTGGGTCTTTTTTTTTTTTTCATGCATATAAGTTAACCTCTACAAGCGACGAATATTTGAGATATTTTGTGTCACGTTAGAAAATGCTTTGAAACATGAAGAGGCTTTCAATAAAATTCATTGTGCAGTACTTTTTTGGAGCTAAACTTAGGCCTGGTTTCGCTCATGATTTTCTCATTTGCTAAAATCACCCATTTAATTTTATGAGATTCGCATTTTAGCAAATGGAAAACTAGGCCTTAATCTTTAATTGGTGCTTTTGACATCTAATAATGGTCGCTTATTGTTTTAATATTGGTGATATTTTAAGTGATGCTTTTAAATATTGTATTGTTTGGTTATCGCTTGGAGTTTTTGGTTATTGCTTGGATTTTTTCGTCGTGTGGATAATAACTTGTGTTTGTTTTCGAAAAGTAATTTATCCACTTTATATTTTGTTCGTAAAAATCATAAAAGACATTTCTTTGGCAAAAAATGTGGTAAGATAGCAAAGGAACAACAGAATGATGACTCTCGATCAAAAAAAAAAAAACGGAATGACGACTCTGTAGCCAAAAAAGGGAAGAGATGCTCGATCACGGTGGGACTCGAACCCACAATCTCCCGCTCCGGAGGCGAGCGCCTTATCCATTAGGCCACGCGATCACATGTTACGAGTTTCTAGAATTTGTCATAATTAACTCATAAACAACCAATTAATGGGTCACACTTGGGGATTTCCACCCACGATTCCCTGCTGGCTGCTGCCTATTCCTCTTGGTTTAGATATGGGTAAATTTTGAGTTCTTCAGTGATGAGTGCCAAAAGTGTTCAGATCTCTCTCTCTCTCTCTCTCTTTAAAATTTGAATCATCCAAAACACTTTTGGACGGCCGAAATGTGTGCTGGGACATCACATACAATGGTGCCAAGTGATTCCCTGCTGCCTATTCCTCTTGGTTTAGATATGGGTAAATTTTGAGAAATTCTTCAGTGCCCAGTGCCAAAAGTGTTCAAATTTCTCCCCTCTCTCTCTCTCTCTCTCTCTCTCTCTCTCTCTCTGTAAAATTTGAGTCGTTCGAACACTTTTGGACAGCCGAGATGTGTGTTCGGACACCACATACAACAGTGCCTGCTCGGCACTGGAAAATGTTACGTAGATTTTAGCGACTTGTATTTTTCTTCTTCTTTTTCTTTTTTCTTTTCTTCTTCTTCTTCTTTTTCTTCTTTTTTTACTTCCACATTTCAAAGATTCATCCACACAAACACAGAGAATTAAAAAATAGTAAAACGTTAAGGTTTGAGGTCTTAAGTTAACAGCTTGTAATTGTTTTTATCCTTTTGTATATGAATGATGCATTTCGTCAACAAAAAAATTAACAGGTGAGTAGATGCATTTTTACAGGGCAAAATTCGATTGAGTACCAGTCCCAGCATTGACTGAACTTATAAGAGTATTTTCTTTAGAGCAAGGTCGCCACGAGCCATTTAGGCTGTTAAAGTGCTACCAAGTATCACCAAAAAAATAATACTCCCATCTTTGGTGCCAATTTTAGCAGCAATTTTGGATTTGCAAATAAATCTGCATGGAAAATGAGAGAGATAAATCTAGGGCTCGGTTTGAGATTATTTTGAAATGGGCACGTGGCGATAAACGTGCTAATTTTTTTTATTTTATTTTTTTGGCGAGATAAAATCCTTCTCAATAAGAATCATACCGACTTCCATCACTCTCTAATTGCAACTGGTAATTTTTCGCATTCGTGCTGATTCATGTACAGAAAAATGTCGATTTTGCATTTCGCTACTACTGCCTGTATCAGGTCCATTTTAAGAAACAAACATCCGTTGCAGTAGTATCACAAAGTATTATCCTGGAGGCACCCATTTCAATTCCTTTTTGGACAATAACCTCACAGAAAATCTCGTAATTTGTAACTGCAACTTTCATCTTCCGTGTGTCGCATACGAGGATCTAGTCTAGTCGCGTATCCATGGGGAAAAACACCAACATTTTGGCACGCTATGGCCCCGAAGATAATCAACTGCCTCCGAAACTGTAACCGAAGTGAGATGACAAACATCAACTATCATAGGGTGATGACAGTCTGGTGAGATGCAGGAAAGCTAGCGCCGCATCCGTCGAGATTCTTCAGATCTGCAAAGTCCGTCATACCTAAGAAAATGAAAGCATTAAGGTAAATAAAAGTGTTTATATCAAACACGATAGTATCATAGCAAAAAAAAAACGGGTCATAAAAAGCATATCCGATCAATGAACTGTGCTACACAGTTAAATACTTAACCCAGACGGGTAGACCCTTAACGTTCCTTATTTCTTTCATCATCGCAGATAATCAAATTAAAACAATACTAGTACTCATAGGTTCTTCCAAACACCACACCCCAAGCAAATAAGAAAAAAAAAAACTAACATAAAACTTGCTCGAGTTGGAGCACGCCAAAACGCTGATACCAAACCAACCCAAACAAAACCAAGCCTTATGTCCCAATCAATTGGGGTCAGCTAAATGAATCTTTTTTTTCCATTGAGCTCTGTCAAGGGTTGCTTATTCACCTAAGCGGCCAAAACTCCACTAAAGGAAAAGGAAAAAAAATAAAAAGCAATATGGCCAAAACTAAACGCTTAAACCCAAGTCATAGCCACAAATAAACTCAAAATAACAGGAGTGAACACAATACATTAGAAACGTGCCACGGATCCCCAAAATTTGATGATAGATCTTAAATTTTTTTCCCACTGTATCTCAAACAACCATACTAACGGTAAAGAAAAACCATGATCAGACAGTCTTGCCTCAGGGTAGAACGGGTCACTCCCACCGCCATATAGTAAGCTTGATCAGACATAAAACAACCTGCACAAAAACCAAAAGACATACATCAGCTTGGTCCCATATACTCTATGTTATGCGGACTCTCGTAATGATATAAAGTACCCGTATCGGACACTCGACACTCAGATAAGGGTGTGGGATATGTGTCCGATAAGTTTGGTAAGACACTTCTATAGAAAACCTAATGGTAATTCAAGTTTATCATGGAAGTATGCATAAACCTCTCTTATTATCCATGAAATGCGCTATAGAACCTTAAAGCACAATTTTACGAAAAAAAATACACAAAAAATAGCAACAAGTTTGAATATTTTTGCCGTGTCCCCGTGTCCTTGAAATGAGAAATAGTTGAATCCGACACCTAGATACATACCCGTACCCGAGTCCAAGTAACATAGCATACACTACAAAGGGCCTATGGGAAATAAGGGAGAACGCCACTCAATTATTCGCCAGTTTGTATGGCAGTAAGATGCCTCAACAACATGGTGATATAGAACTTTTAAGGTGGGTTTGTAAAATAGCATTTGGTGTTCTATTTCTATATGTAAAGCATTGTCCAATAACACTAGACTAATACAATCTTCCAAATATAAGAAAGCAAAATACACATCTGAGAATAGGCTTGCACTAATGAGTGTTCAACTCCTGTGTTCAGTTAAGAAAAGGATCAACTTCTATTTTTAGAAACTAAAACTCTGTGGACAATGACATACTAACGTACAGAATTCCAAAGGGAGACCAAAATAGCATCCCGAATTTAGTTCCATAAGAAAGTAGAAAAAGGAGCACTATCCACCACCAATTTCATCCTTTTCGATATACTAAACAGAAAACGGGAAGAATCCAAAAGATGGCCAAGTATCAGCGTTGTCCATGACCAATTCAAACTCATCTCCACTCCAAACAAAAAACTATTTAAGAGCAATGTACTAAGGCCGACTTTGTTTACAGACTACAGAATTAATACAAAAAAAGTCTAGATAAAATCCTTTATCCGTATCTTGCTTGATTGTGAAACTTTCAAAAGCTAAGAACACTCCCTACAAAAAATTATGAAAGATATCGTTTCCATCCCTATGCATAAAATTACCATACAGGCAAAGTGCTAAAATCAAACAAAGTAAATGAACTCTTTTCTTGATCACCATCAGTGATAATTGTTTTTATATTCAAGCCACTGTCGCAGAACAGAACCATCTCTACCACCTCCTAAACAAAAGGGATCCAGCAAAAATTTCAAGCAAAAAAGAGTAGCACATGATTCAAAAGAAAATCAACACAAAATACAGAAAGAAGTTTGGCAAGAAGCTACATAGAATAAAAAACCAATTGGTGAGGTTAATAGGAATTGAAAATCAAGTACCAAAGGTTGGTAAAAGTAAGACAAATGAAACAGTTACAAACTATGAAGACAGGTACTTCTAAACCCTACCGTACTCATATCAGTATCTTGGCATGGTACTTCTAAATACTTGCCGGCTACAAACACGTATTGAGATTTTTTCTATGATTTTTCCAGTACTCCAAAAATACCTCAATATATACATACCCAATAGAGAGATGAAGCAAAGTTGATAAGATTTCATGTTTCTATGCCTAACATGATTCTAGGATAAAGATTTCAGTCCATAAGTTCTCTAGCATAATGGCATTAAACTTTGATTCGCACGTTAAGGTTAAAGTTAAATAGTTATGTGATGTTGGATTCTTAATCACCCTAGTTATTTAGCTATTTCCTTGATTTCACGAGTAATTATTACATATAAGACAATGCTATGCTCTAGACTACAAAAATATATTTGTCATAGACGTACCCTCAGCAGTAACCGCACCCTACATTTTAGGTTTCGCCAAACCAGTACCTGTACTCGTACTCGTACACATGCTTCTTAGATGAATACCCCAATGGCCCAATATATACATACCCAATAGAGAGATGAAGCTAAGTTGATAAGATTTCATGTTTCTATGCCTAACATGATTCTGGGATAAAGATTACGGTCCATAAGTTCTCAAGTATAATACAATGCTCTATACAACAAAAAATATCTTTGTTATAGCCGTACCCTCAGCAGTACCAGTATACGTACCCTACATTTAGGTTTCGCCGAACCATTAACTCTACTCATACTCGTACACGTGCTTCTTAGATGCCAGACACATTCAAGCTACTTGTATCCCCTGCATTTCAATGCATCAAATTTCGCTACGCTTTAACATGATACCTTGACTAATACATACCCTACACAACTCCTATCTTCACAAGCAAGAGAATACCTATAAACATACTCCCCTCATCTCAAAATGATAGTCCGTTTTGGGACTGCGTGCCATTTTCAATGGCTTACATCTTCTAATGTGAGCCACAAAAAATATGCATTATGGATCTTGTTTGATAGATTTTATTGAGAACTTTTATACGGTGCAAAAAAAATTCAAAAATTATTTCGATAAATACATTATTTTTTACTTTAAAAATTACAAATAGTTTCATAGTGGACTATCAATTTGGGACGGAGGGAGTATCAAATAATCTCTCACCATATACAAAGATGAAACAATAAAGCAATATTTGTGAGCAAATGAAAGAAAGTCTACGGTGCATGGATGATGGCAGTTCCAACTTTTGCACAATTGAACAAACACAGTACAATCCCCTCATCTAGGATACTCCTTTACATAATCCTTCAACCAGTATTTCTCAAGTTCTTTTCAAAACAGAAAAAGCACATCACTACATCGTTGTATTCTTCCAAATTCCAATATGATCTTCCCAATAGAATATCATTGCTCAGCTTCTGTTTTCAGTTAAGAGAATAGGGCAATATGTATTTTGAGCACTACAAAAATATAAACATGGATTTAGGATATTTGTCTGTTAACAAAAACACTAGAGCTACATACTTAAGACAATGGGATCCCATAACGTTACAAAAAGATACTACTTACTGCAAAAACATCTCAGAGACTAATTTTTTACCCTGAAGATAATTGAACCATAAAAATCCTCAATCACGGTGCCTTCCTAAAGTTGGCATCTTACAACTTGAAAGTCATGTATCCAACTTTGCATTTTGACATCTAGAAAATGGTTTCTCCTTTATTTCATGGTCTGCATATCAATTACAGTGCCTTCCTTAAGTTGGAATATTGCATCACACATTTAGAAAACAAAATCCTCAATCACGGTGCCTTCCTAAAGTTGGCATCTTACAACTTGAAAGTCCTATATCCATCTAACAATGTGGTAACAAATTGCAATCAAACATCTAGAAAACGGTTTCTCCTTTATTTCATGCTCCACGTATCAATTAACCTGAAGCTACAATTGAAGTTCTTAATGGACTTGAATTAAAAACACATGTAAAACGGGAACCCTAGCAATTACAAGTAGAACCCTGTACATAAGGCACTGGCTAAAAGGCTACTGTGGAAAAACTATGGACACAAATTTGATGAACTCCAAAGAACATGGAGAGAGTACTGACAAAGCAAACAAAATGAAAACCAGAATTGATCCTATTGACCTCAATTGAGGCTCTAGGTATGGAAAATCACCTAGTCAAAGAAATTTCACCTGCAAAATAAGGACGACTAACATAATCGAGGATTATAAAAAGTATAGTACTAATAAGATTCAATGAAGATTTTTAGACAAGGATTTCAAAAGTATGAGATTTAGACGATGCATCAAACTTTGATTTGCTTGACCTCGGGGATACCCATTTTCCATTGCTCCCGGCTGTGGTTTCACCAGAGGAAATTGAAATGTTGAGCAGCAATGTTGACATTGTGCTCAGAGGAGCAGAAGAAGAAAGGTGGGAGGGAGGGAGAATCAACAGTTGAATCTTACATACAAATATATAATCTAACAGATGGCTGGTTGGCAACATCAGTAATATAACGTCTCAGATAAGATCAATCTAGACCTCAACATTAATCTCAACCATGCTAACAAAATGTGTTTTCTAAGGCCCCACACCATCTCCCTTCTAATATAGATAACTGCAACCTCTTGTGAGCTGCAACTTGTAGAGAAAACCTAAAATGAAATCCCAAACTCAATGCAAAAGGCTATTTATAGCAATATTGAAACAAATTAACATGTTGTATACCCTGCCGACTAGCATAAACCATTCGTATCTTAACAATAGAAGAAGGAAGCTTTTCCTCGTGTATCTCCGATAACTGATGATGGATGAAATTTAGAAGTATCAATTACCTCACTCATCTGGACTTCCCTTTTTCTTCAGCGACAATGAGCTTCCCCTCCGTAAACTCACAAGCTTCAATGGGAACCCCAAGTTGCTTTTGAAGCTTCTTCACAACAAACACTTCAGGCTCCTCGCATATACTCACCACAGTCCCCTTCCTTCCAAGCCGACCTGTTCGACCTGCCCGATGCGCATAATGGATCGCATCCGTCGGTAATTCCAGATTAACAACAAGATCACATTCCGCCACGTCCAAACCACGCGCCGAAAGCTCGTTTGTCACCAAAACCCTTACCTCCCCATTCTTGAACTTCTTCAAAACTGTCGACCGCCCAAGCTTGCCCAGATCACCGTGTAACTCAGCAGCATTCATCCCCCGAGCCTCTAGCTTGAACACAGCGTCCTTCAGTTGTCTTGTGTGATTCATAAAAGCTATCACCGATTTCGCATCGAGAGCGTGGACACATCTCCTCAGGGTATCTATCTTGTGTTGTACCCTTGTGACGCAGTAAAAGTGTTTCAGAGCCGGAGGAAGGCTCTCAGTCGACAAATTTGAGGATGCAATTGTACTGGAATTGTTTCCTGACAACTTAATGGGCTCAGAAGGCGGGACAGACTCAATAGATGTAACACTTTTAGCTTGCACAAGTAGGGGATCCTTCGCCCAGCTTCTAGCAGCCCTTATCACAGAAAATGGAACTGTTGCAGAAACCATGATAGTCTGACGCTCGGTCCGACTAGTAAGTGGGTCTCTTGTGGCCCGCGGGTCTGACCCAGCTCTCCTCCCCACGTGTTCTAATATTCGTTGAATGTCGACCCGGAAGTTAAATGAAAGGAGCTCATCGACTTCGTCCAGTACGAGGTATTGGCAGCCATGGGTGTGGAGTTTTCCAGCAGCGCTAATCTCCGCAATACGCCCTGGGGTTCCGACTACAATGGATGGTTTGTTTTTCTTGAGGGCTTCTTCCTGCCTTGATTTATTTGCACCCCCCACAAGTTGCTGAACCATTTTCTTGTGTAAAGGTCCTAGAAGCTTTTCAACTTCCCTCACAATTTGCATCCCTAGTTCCCTAGATGGAGCCACAATTACGGCTTCTACATCTGTTCTCTTCCCTGGTTCGTTACCATTCAAGTGATTTTTTGTCTTCAGTGGACCCACTTTGGAGAGAATCGGAAGAAGATAGGCTAAGGTTTTTCCTGAACCTGTGTATGATTGAATCACGACATCGTGATTGTTTAGAATCACTGGAATTGCTGTTGACTGAACGTCAGTTGGATCAGTGAAGCCTTCCTTTTCGAGCCTTTCTAGTAATAAAGGAGGTAGACCAAGCTCAGAAAATGAATTTGCAGCAAAAGGAGCTCCTTCTATTTTAAGTGATTTTTTTACCTCAACTTCCTCGACTCCGGTGCTTTTAACCACCTTCTCTCTAGTTCTTCGTAACTCAGTAGAAGCTTCCGAGTGCTCAATATTATTCGGCCTTTTCTTGTTTGTTGTCTTGAAATCACTTTTCGACCCTATGCTTGCAAGCGTGAGAGTTCCATTGTCATGATCAGCCTGGCTAAAGGAACATACAGTGGTGCAGAATGGAGCTCTTTTGGAAACCTGTGACAATCTTCTCAAGGGTAAAATATTACCAGCAAGGAAAAGAACCCGTGTGGCTGCGACTAGAGTAGGCATCTTTGGCAGTGTCCCACACAGTGAAAAAATTTCACTCTGCCCAGCTAATCCAAGTAGCATAGGAAAAAATCCACAAATCCTAGATACCTACAACAGAAAAAAATAATCCAAATTACAAGAGCAACTTTCCTACAATTATTTCCCCAGAAGGCAACTGAACAGCACAAACATGTTGACCCATGTCCACAAGCATCATCAACTACAGAAGTTAAATGCTTCTTCCTACATCCAAACCACCTAGCCTGCTACTGAGAATCGATATTCACTTAAAAAATAGCAGCAGCAATAATTCACATTTGATGGCAATAATAGCAAAATTAAAAGCCTAAAATGGTGGATTGATCCTCATGTTTTACCATATGGAAGAACCATTGGCCGCAAGAACACATTAGAGAAAAATCCAAGCAAAGACCTCTTTTTATCAACCAACTTCGCTAGCAACACACACACATACCCAAACACTTGCACACACTCACAATGCGGGCGGGCCCTACACACACTGCACTGCCCATCATCTTACAAAGTGGGAGTGCAGATTCCAATTCCATATCCACGAACAATATCATCATCAATTTCTTCTCAAACCACGCAGTCATCCAACACCACATAAAATAACTTAACAGAACTACCAAAAGCAGCTAATAAGGCAAGTTGTACTAACACAAGAATACAACATGGGAAAAACCCTAATCTCAAAATTAGGGTTTATAAGTTGTAACACTTGATTGCAGAAAAAAAAAAAAAAAAAGGATGGCAAGTCTCGATTAAAAATAAAAATTACACTCCAGAATTTACTCTCGCATATGTGGGTAGCAACTTTGTCAAAGGGATTATAGACTAATCGATCAATAAAAAAAAGAAACCCTAACCCCTAGAATCAACAGGCATCAAAGAGGAAAACCTCTAAGTTCATGGACAAAATCATATAACTCCGAGACTAAAACTTACTTGATACTGTAAATGGGGAAGTGTAGGTTAGCAAATGCATCAACTCTTTGTGTTAATTATTTGCTTCACAATCACTGGTTTTAGGCAGAAGGGCGAGAAAGGTATTCACAATCTCTGGTTTTGTGATTCCTGGAGAGTGTATATCAGGGAGAGGGAGAGGAGCGACGATGAGAGGGAGAGGATGAGAGAGGGAGAGAGAGACGGGTTGGGTGAGTCGGGAGCACTCTCGGAAAATGGATTAAATTTTTACTAAATTGTATCCTCTCCACAGTATCCTGATTAGGGGAATTCGCACTTTTACCCATTGTACTTGGAGCTATTTTCAGAAACACCCCTTGTGCTTCATTTTTAAACACTTACACCCCTTATAGTCTCGCTTAAGGGGGTGTTCCACTAAAGAATTTTTTTAGTTTTTTGGTTTTTCACGACTTTTTATGTGATGTATTGTGAGAGAGTGACTGCCTTGGTTTTAAGAATAAGCTGATTTTTTGACTTTTTTAAGTTAGTGGAACAGGGCCTAAGTGCAATCTTTAATAATTCTGTTAAAATGGACGATAAAGTGAATGGCGGGAGTTTTCCCTCCAAAATAAATTTTATAATAAAATAACCCTGAAAGCCATTTATATGGCTTATGAACCTCCCTATGCATACAACAAATCAACAGGTTACATTTATGTGCAGAGAGAGAAAAAGAGATGTATATGTTCTTTATATGTAAGTTCGTATAAATTTACTATAAGTATATTTTTTTCGAGGTCATGGTGTTGGGTCAGTTTACGTGCAGCTCAATTATTTTTCTTTTCGCTCCAGTCAAAGACAGACTATCCATGTCGAAATTAGGGGATTTACAAGAGATTTTTTCCTTGCGGCCTAACCCTAAGAAATTGCCAAGTTTTAAACTCATAATGTCTGAATTTAAACTCATCTCATTTATCACTTGAGCTACTCGGGGATTTTTTTTTTTTTTTTTAACAGGCAAAAAGGTTTATTGATGAAATCTTGACAAATGATACATCAACATGGAGGGAAGGAAATTTCAACCAAGGGCTAGAGAACTTAAAATACCCAAAGGGACAAGCCCATAAACACCTAAAGGGCCCAGCCCACACCTAATGGTCTAAGCCCAATCATGGCAAACCACGTAAAATAATGAAGCCTAAAAAGAATGCCATAACTCAATACAAGAAACCCTAACCATCTATATGCGTTGCCCTCACCCCCACAACTGATGCCCACCACACCTCTCAACACACACCACCACCAAAACACCTACAAACAACTACAACACCCACACAAAGCCGTTAGGCCAGAAATTGAATCCATCCAACAATGAGACCGATGGTGAGCCGAAGCCGCCAACAAGAGAATGGGAGGAAAGCCCAAAATCAATACCACTCATCGGTGGAAGCCAAAGGTACCAAATGAACCATGACCAGAACGACGAAGGCAGGGGGAGCGAAAGAAATAGATGGTCAAGACTCTGATAACACTGTCATCAAACCACCATCCATGCAGCTGATGACCCACGGTGCCGTGAACGTAGCCAACAACCGAACTCTAAAGGTGGCCCTAAGAAACCGCAAAAATCGGTCCTCTTAATCGGCCAAGAAGACGACAGCCTAGCACCCAATAATCACCGTTGCAAAGTCATCACTAGCAACCACCACAATAGGACACGGCCACACCTGCAAAAAGGCAAAAATAAAAGAAAGAGTATGGGGAGGAAAGAGAGAGAAAGGAGAAGGATGGAGGGAGAGGGTCTGATTTAATAGAGAGAGGGTAAAGCGTAAACTTGGGAATATGTTGTAGGAGTGTTTTTTATTACTCTCCTTTTACTAGATGTTTGAGAGTTAATCTTGGAATAGATTTACGTGCAATCCTACAAATAAATCAAAATCTGAAGAACATAAAAATCACATCATGAGAATCATTTTAGATTCAAAATATAAATTCAGTTAATATGCAAAATTTATTATGCACATTGATATTAAAACGCTTTTATAGATTCTTATTGTATTCTAAAAATTATAGTAATAATTTGAGATCTGATCTAAAATCCAAAAATTTTAAAAAAATTAATAACACAATCACCCCCATAATCCTTTGATCACAATCACCCCATAATCCATCCATCTTTCGTACTCAATTTTGACATTCTCAATGCTTGAAAAAAACATCTACGATGTACAATTTTATACTCCCTCCGTCCCAAAATGATAGTCTATTTTGGGACTGCGTGTCTTTTTCAACGGTTTATATCTTCTAATGTAAGCCACAAAAAATAGGCATTATGGATCTTGTTTGATAGATTTCATTGAGAACTTTTATACGGTGCAAAAAAAATTCAAAAATTATTTCGATAAATACATTATTTTTTACTTTAAAAATTACACGTAGTTTCGTAATGGGCTATTAATTTGGGGCGGAGGGAGTAATAATTTTTTTTTATAGTATTGTATTTTTTCAAATAAAACTACCTGAGTTCAAAGGAGAGTGAAATTATAAAAAAAAGATTCACTTAACAAGTGCAAGGTACACGACTCTACCGCAATAAAATTTCAACCTTTATAAAAATGATTTCGACATTGATATTTTGAATAATAATTTTTGTATAAAGTTTGAAATAGTGAAACGTCAAATAAACACCATCTAAAAAAAAAAAACCCATCTCAGTCACCGTATCTTGTACGCGTTCCTATGGTAATAAAATAATTAAAATGACTAGGCACACAATTTTCTAAATATTAATTCGAAAACAATTACTACATGAGCTCATTACCATTCGCGATTCTAGATAAAATTTTGTCCGGAATTGTATCTTTAAAATTACTACTCCTATATCTTAAAATTGTCTTCCAATAAATTACTGTCAAGTAGCAGTAGTACAATACATAAAAAAAATTCTCAAAACGTTTCAAGAAAAAAAAATTAATGGTCTAAATTCACAAACACATAAATTTGAACTATTAATTTCTTTTTTAGAAATGTATCGTAACATTATCGATTACGGTCTGTCTAAATAATAAACCTTCCAACTGTTACCTGGAAAGTACACACTCTCACGCGCTCCGACACCCCCCCGCGATTCATCCGCTAGGACCGCTACAATCAGGTTCCAGATCAACGGCCCAGATTCTTCCGGACCCCAAACCTCCCCTCCAATCCACCTTTTATTCCCATTTTCTCCTTTTCCCCTCCAAATCTCTCTCTCACTATTCCCCCACCCACTCACCGAAGCTCCTAGAGAGAGAATCTAGAGAGAGAGAGAGCCTCCAGGGGGGACGCCATCTCTCACATCCATTACCAGCTCACCTCCGACTGACTTAGACAAAAGGTCAACTGATCAATCTTCTTCTTCTTCTTCTTCTTTTCTCCGACAGATCGGAGCTTTCTTCTCTCTTCACGCAGCAGATCTACAAAACCAGACCTTCCAATTCAACGGTAATAACAAAATTTCAAAAGAATAAAAAAAAAATCCCCATTTATTCTGTTTCCATTTCTGTTCTATCTTCCAGTAAATCTTGATTAATATTCACTTTCCAAATACCAGTAGTTTCCTTCATTGAGCTGAAGATGTTCATAATCTGCTATTGATTGTGTCTGTTTTGGATTATTGTAAACTGAATTTGGATTCCTATAACTGGATTCCTAATTAGTTTCACCATAGATCCAACTAGTATATTTCCTTCATTGTGCTGGCAATTTGGATTCAAAAAACTTCTTGTAGTTCCAATTGATTCTGTTTCCTTTCTGGTCTATCTTCGAGTTGAAACCCTAATCAATATCACTTTAGATCCAAGTAGTTGAAGATTCCTATCATTGTGGTGGACATACTTTCTAATTCATTGCTAGGCTCACTTTTCTTCATTGTGCTGAATATAGTTTGCTGATTCACTGTTTTGTGTTTGGATTTTGAAGACCGGATCGGCGACCGAACAATGGCACCGAGCACGATCCGAAAGGCGATCGGCGCCGTAAAGGACCAAACAAGTATCGGCATCGCCAAAGTCTCTAGTAACATGGCGCCCGAGCTCGAGGTGGCCATCGTCAAGGCCACTAGCCACGACGACGAGCCAGCCGACGAGAAATACCTAAGGGAAATTCTCCACCTGACGTCATACTCACGCGGCTACGTTGCCGTGTGCGTCTCCGCCGTGTCCAAGCGGTTAGGCAAAACCAGGGACTGGATCGTTGCCCTAAAGAGCCTCATCCTCGTTCACCGCCTGTTATCCGACGGCGACCCCGTGTTTCAACAGGAGATCATGTATGCCACCCGTAGAGGAACTAGGTTGCTCAACATGTCGGATTTTCGTGACGAGGCGCACTCGAATTCGTGGGACAATTCGGCTTTTGTGAGGACTTACGCGTTGTTTTTGGACCAGAAGCTTGAGTTGATGTTGTATGAGAGGAAACAAAGTGGTGGTGAGATTGAGAGGTATGGATCTAGAGAGGAGAGATGGCAATCGCCGCCCAATAGGGGATATGAGTATAGTCATCATGAACCGAGGGATGATAGCTATGGAGGGGGAATGAGGCGGGTGAGGTCGTCCGGAGATGTGAGGGAGAATGAGAGGAGGGATGTGGTTGTGATTACGCCGTTGAGGGATATGAAACCGGAGAGGGTTTTTGGAAAGATGAGTCATTTACAAAGGCTTTTGGAGAGGTTGTTGGCTTGTAGGCCGACGGGTATGGCGAAAAACAGCAGGATGGTGTTGGTGGCGTTGTACCCTGTTGTTAAAGAGAGTTTCAAGTTGTATGCTGATATATGCGAGGTTCTGGCTGTGTTGCTCGATAGGTTTTTTGATATGGAGTATTCGGATTGTGTTAAGTCATTCGATGCCTACGTTAGTGCTGCCAAGCAGATTGATGAACTCGTGGCGTTTTACAACTGGTGTAAGGATACGGGAGTGGCTAGGTCGTCGGAGTACCCGGAAGTGCAGAGGATTACGGGGAAACTTTTGGAGACTTTGGAGGAGTTTGTGAGGGATAGAGCGAAGGCTGGGAAAAGCCCAGAGAGGAAAGTTGAGCAACCGGTAGCTCAAGAGGAGGAGCCCGTACCAGATATGAATGAAATTAAGGCATTGCCAGCGCCAGAGAATTACACACCTCCGCCTCCACCACCGCCTGAGCCGGAGGCTCCCAAGCCTCCTAAACAAGAGACAGGGGATTTGGTGGATTTGAGGGAGGAGTCGATGACCGCGGATGATCAGGGGAATAGATTTGCCTTGGCATTGTTTGCAGGCCCTGCATCAAACAAAGGGAATAATTCTTGGGAGGCTTTTCCGTCGAATGGGGAGCCGGAAGTAAACTCTGCTTGGGACAATCCAGCTGCAGAAAGTGGTAAAGCCGATTGGGAGTTGGCCTTGGTAGAGTCTGCGAGTAATCTATCCAAACAAAAGGCAGCATTGGGCGGTGGGTTTGATCCGTTACTCTTGAACGGGATTTACGATCAGGGAATGGTGAGGCAACATGTCAGCACTGCCCAATTGAGCGGCGGAAGTGCCAGCAGTGTGGCATTGCCGGCAGCAGGAAAGAGCGCGACTCCCGTATTAGCACTTCCTGCTCCCGATGGAACAGTTCAGACAGTTGGGGGGGACCCCTTCGCCGCGTCACTGAGCGTTCCACCCCCTTCTTATGTGCAAATGGCCGATATGGAGAAGAAACAACAGTTTCTTGTTCAGGAGCAAGTGGTGTGGCAACAATACGCCAGGGATGGAATGCAAGGCCAATCTAGTCTGACCAAGATCAGTGGCGGCGGGTACTACGCTCCCGGAGTCCAACCGATGATGCCTTACGGAATGCCGCCGATGAATGGGATGGGAGTACCACCAGCAGGGTATTACAACACTAGTCCTTACTGATTTTTTTTCCCACTTTGTGTTTTATAATAGCTCATTATTACTTTCTTTGTTTCATTTTATGTTTTCATTTCTTGTTTATTATCCCTTGTCCACTGTATTTTATTGTGATCTTACTCCTGCTACTTTGTGCACATCAATGGGGTTACAGGCTAGGGGATATGAGGCTTTAAGAGATCATTTCTTATATAGAGGATTTGATGGTTGGAGTCCTTTGTAATCCAATTATGATGTCTCTCTATGTTTTGTAATAGTGGGATTTTTCTTGCATCTTCCAATTTATTTTCATGTGATGCTTGTTTCCTAATCATTAGGGCAATTAAATTTTCTCTTGGTGAAGTTTGTATCGATATTGCCTGATTGATTGTGCAAAAACATGCTTTGTGACTAGAACTTTACTCGTTCTATTTTGTTAATTTTGTATGTGTTGGTAGTTAAGTACTTGGGGACCTGGGATTTGATTCCTGTAGCAATCCGCAACTTCAGCCATTTTTCTCCGATGATCCAAAACATAATGATTTTAATCGCGGTTTTATGTCATAGGGAATGTTTGTGATTGGTGATATGTATATACTCTACTATATAGTATAATAGTATTCGTATAGTGCATAAAAAGCAGTGTGAATGTAATAAACATGTTGAGGGACCATCAGAACAGAAGTATGCTGTAAGAGTGGACTTAGCGTATGAATTGGAATGTTGAGGAAAATTCGTGGTCTGACCCCTGGTGTACAGATCAGTTGAAGTCAGACTTAGACTTATTCTCAACTCTTTCCTATTTGGAGCTAGTATTTCAGATCCAAAATTGACAAGTTAATGAAGTTATATACTCCTATGTTGTTATTATTCAAGGAAGAAAGAAAACAACCAAAAATGATTCCATACAGTTGTCGTGTATCCTAAGTGACTTACATGACACTTCATTCTCAATACAGACAGACATTACTCTGATTTTCTACTACTATATCTGTTGACTGTTGATTCTTTTGATTCTCTCTAATACTCAATTTGGTCACTTCGAGCCCAACTATGGTACACCATTTGATGCATGCCAAATATGCACTACTATCCGGGTCCACACTGATAGGAGTAATACATATCGGGGTCCCACACTAATGATCTATGCAGTTTAGTTTGTTTAAAATAGGGACCTTGCTAACGGTTCAGAAAAAAAACGCACAGAAAAGATACAGATCAGCTTTGGGACTCACTTTTGGGTCTTACACAAACGATCCAAACCGTTCATTCATCTTAGAATCATTTTTCGAGGGGTCCCGCAAGAAATCAGCTCAATCGGATGTGCCTAAGTGCTCGATCCATAACCCACCCCGTTTCAGTCAAAACACTTTGAATGAAACGGGGTGGGTTATGGATCGAGCACTTAGGCTCATCCAATTGAGCTGATTTCTCGCGGGACCCCTCGGAAAATTATTCTAAGATGAATGAACGGTTTGGATCGTTTGAATGGGACCCAAAAGTGGGTTCCAGAGCTGATCTGTACCTTTTCTGTGCGTTTTTTTCTGTACAAAAAGGATTATCCTTAAAATAGTACTCCCTCTGTCCCATAAAGTTTGTCCGGCACGGAGTCCAAGAACTCAAAAAAAATAAACTTTTGTCAAGAAAAAAATAATTTTTTTGCACAAGTTAATAGATCAATGTTTGTTCTATTATTTTGTGCGGAAAAAATAACTTTTTTTTTTACAAAGAACTAATTTTTTTCGAGTCATTGGATTCCGTGCCGGACAAACTTTATGGGACGGAGGGAGTATTGATTTAGGCCCCATTTCACTAACTCAAAAAGCCAAAAGCCATTTTTTTATGTTTTTCGAGACAGGTCATCCTCTCACAATACATCACACAAAAAGTCAATGCGTTTTTCGAGCTCTCACATAAAAAAGCCAAGTTAGTGGCACACCCCCTTTAAGAGCCCTTCTAAAAAATTAACTCGTTCGCCTATTGGTAAAGGCTTCAATTCATGGACGAAAATTGAATGAATTCGGGAACAAAAATTGAATGAATCGATTAGCCTTTACCAATGTCCGAATGAGCTGTTTTTTTTAAATAAACTCTTAAAGACATATTTTTAACAAATTTAATGGCTAGGATCATTTTCCCGGGGTACATTTGGTGTACACTAAGTAATGTACCCACAGTTTCTTTTGTTGTTCTACCAACTTAGAGCAAGCCCAACAAACTCCCTAAATTGGCTCATATCCCTATTTTAGGGAGCCAAATTCCAATATTAGGCTCCAACAAACTCCCTAAACCCCTCCCTAAAATACAAAAATGAATAGTGCCTCCCTAAAAACCCCCCCATTTAGGGAGGTACTATTCACTCCCTACCCATTTTTTTATTCTTTCTCTCTCCTCCCCCTCTTTGCTGGCTGTTTTCCTTTTTTT
>JAXBDA010002847.1:0-39094 GCA_036023075.1 Gaultheria prostrata | reverse complement strand
TTCTAGTACGTGATACTAACTTAAGCATCGGAGGGCCTTTGCCACGAAGGGCAAAGGTGCTCTAACGGCTCTCTGTCTTGCAGGTTTAGGGGCGTTATACAGATCCCAGAATTTTGCCCTCTACAATATACTATATTTTTGGTCTCAGGTCCTAATTCATTGTCTCATATATTTTTTGTCGCAGGTCCTCATTCACATTTTCAAACGTTGCATGGTCTTTGTTCCACATGTATTTTGCATAACATATGGCCGCCTTATAAACTGCAAATTTCAATACTAGTAGTAGACTTTACCACCAATTCCCCTTTTAACATTGCAGTTTCATTGTCAGGGCCGGCTCTAACTTTTGAAGGACTTAAAGCGATAATAAAAAAATAGGCCCTTTTACGAATTCTTAAGATAAGCGCAAAATAAATAAAAATAAAAAACTTTCCCAATTTCTCTAATTTTTCAAGCCATTAGTAGCCAACAATGTCTTGTTTCACCTTGTGCAAACAATTTACAACAAAAGCAAAATACTTTGTCGGAAGTACTTGAATATACAAGCCACCCTTTAACGACGAATATATATAGTAAAAGGAAGTGAAATACCTACCATCGATATCCTTGGGAAATTGAGCTCAATCTCTTCTTAAAGGCCCTCTTTCTACTACAAAGTCAAGGAAATTTTGATCTATCTTGTCCCAATTACTTGGATCATCAATGTTTGTAGGTCTACTTCACAAGCCAAATCTCGTTATTAAGAGTCTAAGACTATATATTAATTATTAAAAAGGGCTAATGGGATGTTTTCGGGTATATATATAGGGTCCCTAATAATTAGCCATTTTTTGTGGGCCTGAAGCTCAGGCACCTTGGGCTTTAGCCCAAAGCCGTTGCTATTCATTTTTAGTGGGAGTTATCTAGACCGAGTTTCTGGTTGGCTTCGTGCCAATTGGTTTTTGGTCTTTTGTGTCCAGTGTCCCGAGTGGCATATGATCATGATTGTCTAGGAGTATGAGTGCCAACTTTGTAGAGATGTGTGCCTTTCGTTGTGATGATGTATTGCTCTGGATCGATCCTTTCGATGTTTTCTAGAAATTTCTTATCAAATGTTTAATTTATAAATTCTTCTTTTTGTTGTTAAAAAAAGTTAGTTCCCCTTTTAAGAAACAACTTTCAGTACTAATAGGTGCTCCAATATTTCTCTAAACCAGTCAACTAATTAGACTAGCAATCTCTTAGTTTCTCCATCCGATTCCAATTTCCCCAGTTCCAGTAAACCAAAGAACCTCCCTAGCAGGTTCCTAAATCCTAAAAAACAAATTAGAACATTCAAACGTTTGATTTTAATGGTGCAATTCCCTCTATTCCTAGTCCAAGAAAACCAACTTCAATACTGTTCTTTCAAACATTGTAACTTATAAATAGCACCTGCACCACAGATCTCTAGTATTGCATACTACACAAATCTAATTCATATTCGTATTTTGGGAATCACCCCTCTCTGTCTCCAGCCTATCCCGGTCTCCCTCCCTTGTTCTCCCGTAGCATGTCTAAAGGACTCATGCAGTGTCTTCGTTTCTGTTTCTTTATCCTTCTGCTTAGCTCAATTTTCTCTCCAAGCCACGCCCGCCCTATGATGGCAGGATCGCAGGATTGTCCCTCGGTGCAATCAAGGATTCAGGCCCAAGCCCCGGTGGTGGACACCATCACTTTATTAACAGCCAGACACTGGGAGGAATTAAGGACTCAGGTTCGAGCCCAGGCACAGGAAACACTGTTGTTACCGGCACACACCAGTAGCCCTTTCTCCCGTGGCTGGCAACTCTACATACACATTACACATAATTAACGAGACAGTACTCTTTCTTCATTTGGATATCCTGAATTATTTTTTGAGGTCATATGATGTAATAAGTTCACACATGAATGTTTTAGCTTCCAATGTAATGCATTTTTTTTTTCACGTTGTGTTGCTTCTAAATTTCTGTATCGATACTTTGTTCGTCTTTTTGGAATTTTTGTTAGCTTTTGCCAAAAATTTTGGATTAATACGTGTCTTGACAATATCAATCAAATACACAAGTAAAAAATAAGTATGATCGAAAGAAAAACAATCATTAAAAAAAAGGCTTAACTACTGTTTTTGTCCTTGAAAAATGGCCTCAGTTTCAAAAACATCCTTGCAAGTATATATTTTGGTGTCAATTTTGTCCTTGTAAAACTTTTACGATTTCAATCTTACCCTTTCCGTCCAAGGGGTGACGGAAAATGCCTACATGGACTAATTGGAGCCCATTCATCGCATGACATGTACCATTTCAAAAAAAATAATACGTACACAACACTATGCCACAACGCCATCCACAACTGGGTTCCAAAACGACGTCGTTTTGGACCCTAATCCCAAAAAAAAAACACTGAAAACACAAAACCCTTCCCCCAAATTTTGATTTCGGTCGTTGAGACTTCAAAGAGAGTGAGAGAGTGAAAGAGCAAGAATCCATGCACCCGCCGACCCCACCGATGAGGACGCCTCCACCTCCAGCGACCACCACCACCTCCATACGCCGACGAAATTCGAACTCTTTAACCAATCTCAAAAACCTCTGCAACTGGACACGAATTCTATGCACCACCACTGGAACTGTTTTCACATCGGTCCCAGCAACAATCTCTTTGGGTCCATTCCACTCAATATAAATCGGGTCAGTCCCACATCAAGTGACCAATCTCCAAAAGGTACAGTACTTAGAATTTGGATCGAACTATTCAGAAGCATCAAATTGAAAAAAATGAAGACGTGTCTATGTGGGGTTTCTCTCCTTGATATATACCCAGCTAAAATTGGGATTTGGAAACAAGGGTGAAAGTGTACGTTTCTATTAAATTTTGCTCGTCTTTTCTAAGATTTTTCAACTTCAGTCTATGACTTTATATCTTTTCAGATTCTCTCATCGCGAAAAATAATTAACTCTAAAATTTTTGACAAGGAACTTAAAAAATGTCACTAAACATAAAATAATATAAAATTCAATTGTCTTTAACAAAATCATAGCTTCGTTATTTCCTCCTACTTTTTCACCGTGTATGGGGACTCAGAGGCCTTGCTGTGCTGTCACAGCAGGCTGTTGTGCCTTCATTTCAGGTCTAGTCCTGAACTTAAAAATATGAACCCAGGGATCCTGTAGGGCGCCCTGTAAGGTACATCCAGACCATTCATCTCCACAATCGATTGTCCATATTTAAAATAAACTATTCCAGGGAAGAGTTAACTCTTCCGTGGAAGAGATTTTTTAAATCTTGGTTCAAACAATTTGATGGTCTCGATGTGCACAATAGGCGCCCTACATGGCAGTGCAATACAAGTTCCCTGATTCCCAAAAATATAATTCGAATAGTTTACTTTGTAGTTTGACGATTAGTCGTACAATATATCCTGAAAAAAAATTCAATCAGACATATTCATGTTTTTCTTCAGTAAATGAAAAACATATTAATTTAAAAAATACACAGCCAGCTTATTTGATTTGATCAGTAAACTATTGATGTCCGATTGACTTGAGTTGTACAGGACTATTGTATACGTCAAGTTCTATAATGTGACCGGTTCGGATCATATTTTTGAGCTCGTAGCATGACTCGAAAGGGATTGAGGCACATCAGGCCCCTAAGTCCTATTTATGCAGTTCTTTGTTTTTTTTTTTTTTTGTAATTTTTCCCCAATTCCTTTTTTTTATTTTTTTTGATACAAAGATAGAAATTTCATTAAATCAACAATCTGAAACAATGGAGTCACAACATACAAGAAACAAAACCAACAAAGCAAGCAACTACAAAAATTCTAGATTAAGGCATCTCCATCACCCATATCCGGGTGAGGAACAAAACTGGCAAGAGCATGCTTGGCAAGAATGTGAGCCCGTTGAACAATCTTGCGCTGAACCTTTGAAATTTTGCGAAAGAATAACTTGACAATCTCCTCTCAGGTTGTGAATAAAAAAGGTGTCATGATGGTGGTACTCAATCATGCTTCCCATCTGCATAATGGCATTAAAACAGTCAGATAAAATATAAACAGTACCATAATCGTGTTTTAAAGCCCATTTAACTGCTTGTTGGATTGCTTGGATTTCTGTTTGGAGGAGGCTATTGCTATAAGATGACATGAAAAGCTGAGCAATGAGGATCGCATTTGGTAGATCGACTTGCTGTAAAACCTTGGCCACTTCATGCATTTCCTTCTTTCCAAGCACCGTCCACATGGAGAATGCAAGTTCTCTAAATAGACCACAAGTTAGGATAAGGTTTTAAAATAAGAGAGGGGAACTTGCAGAAATTAGAGATATGCTTGGTCTTCTTGGGCCAGCAGAGAGAAGCCTTCTGGAACCAAAGAGCATTATTTTTTGCCATAGATAGAACAACGTCTTTGCAGAAAGGAATATCCTGGAAACCAAATTATTTCTAGTTTTCCGGATAGCCCAAAGAAGAGCAATAAAGAAGAAGAATTTGTGCTTATCCATGTGAAGATGGATAATCCAATCCAACAACCATTCTTTTGAAACCCATGTCGTTAGAAGCAGATACTAAGAAATCCATGGCATTCCAAATCTGAACCGTGAAATGGCAAAGACAAAACTGATGATCAATAGTTTCTTCTTCCGATTCACATAACTAGCAAGTAGAGGAAATGTTATTCATATGAATAGCCAGATTCCGTTTCACCGGTAGGACATCCTTTAAACACTTCCAAACAAAGACCTTAATACGCTCCGGGAGATCCAATACACTGAAATATAGGAGTAGTAACTTTTTGGGCCCAAAATGACTAGATTTAAAACATTGTGAAGCAAAGTAACCAAGAAAGTATACTTTTAGACCTGTTGGTGTAGTTTATCCATTAATATGTTACTGCTTCAGTAAACTTACAGGTGCAGATTAGCTTGGTAACTCGTCCAACTCCGCCCGTTTAATAAGAAATGGATACTATTTAGATCCAAAAGATTGAATATATTGACAGAGCTCCGAATCAAAGTAAAAGGGCAGAAATATGAAAGTGTCTATATTCAAATTTTGCACAAAACTATAAAAGGGCTACTATTGTATTGTTTGGGTTGGATTGGGTTAAATTGACTTAAAAATTAGTGGACCACAGTAATTTTCTATCTCTTGCTAAGGTCCAATTAATTTTTATAAAGTAAGGCCCATGTTTTATTTTTATTCAGCCATTTAGAAAAAGGCCAACTAAATGGCCCATGTTTAAAAGGAAGTAGTTAAACCCCTTATTTATGGAATTCTCAAAATGGCCCCTTGATCTTTTTAACTTGAACCTGCAAAGGAAAACGATTAAGTAGTGTCTCATACATGAGACACTTGGCAGCCTCACAAATACCAGAATTGAAGAGGAAAAACACAACAAAGTCCAGCGCTTCTATGAAACTTACTTTCCATTCGACTCAACCCGTTGAGTTCACGTTTATCTAGCCTAGCGTAGTTTTTATTAATTTACATTTTTTTGTAGCCCAATCTCTTCCTTTAATCCGAATTAATGGAATTCGTTAGTTTCAATTTGTTGTTCTCTTTTTCCACACGATTGAAAATTATTAAACCCTTTTCATTGAGGCAAACCTCAAACCGTCATTCGGTCTTACCATTGGACCAAATGCATTCATTCTTGGTAGAAGTTGAATCAAGGTGCGGACGCCTTCACGCAAATTGGACTGCGATCCAATCCTGACATGCTCGCAAACCGCTCAATCACTATATTTTTTCGGAAGAAATAGAAATATATTTTTGTCCAATGATTTTTCAAGATTAAATCCAGTAATTAGACTTTTAATTGAACTATTTTGCTAGATTAATGAATTAACCTTGAGTGTCGTACTACCAAATCATTCAAGGACAACAATATGATTTGCGATGGTATCATTCTTCATAATTTAGTCCTTAAAGTGAAAATTGTGTCGTGCTGACACGACACGATACAGAAAATTAAGTGGACCAGACTGGACTGTCATTTCGGGACCCTCAACATGGGCACAAGCACCAATACAACACCAGAACAGATGCATCATTTCTATATATGTAAAAGTGATATTAATACATTAAATTTATTCATAATTGTCAACCATTGTTTGTTTTACTAATCGTCATGAAAATAGCTATTTGGTATGCCATGTTGGTTATAGCTATTTGGTATGCCTCTGATAATTGTCAACCATTATTTGTTTTACTAATCGTCATGAAAATAGCTATTGGGTATGCTATGTTGGTCATAGCTATTTGGTAATTCGTCGTTCATCTCTTAAAAATAAAAAGTTCTGACATTTTTGTTCGAAATTTTAACTTTAAGCGTTACAAATTCCATGTAAGCATGGTCACGACAAGACATGATACAGATTTTGGCATTATACGGGTCGAGACTTGCCAAGAGTGTTAGAATATAGAAAATTAGATCCATATTCACTAGGAAATTATGTATAGACAAAAAAAAACTTAATTTTTAGAGTGTTGTGGGTCTATGAGAATTGTATAGTTGGGCTATGTGAACTGTCTATGTAAACTGGGGCTATGAAGGCTATGTGTGTAGGCATGTAAAATTTTCAACCTACCACAAATCGCCACGTGTTGCTAGGGCACACAAATTGGCCAATTAAATATTGCCAAGTGTCCACAAGTCAAAGTCAAAATTTTATGGACGGGCCAATTAAATATTGCCAAGTGTCCACAAGTCAAAGTCAAAGATATGTGAATGGACCAATCAGATGGAGCCACGTGTCAAAATGATGCAGTTATTAATTTATCAAGTCTAGCCAATCAAATTACGCCACTTGGTGAAATAAATTATATATCTCTTTATATGTAATTATCTTTCCTAAAATAAATAAAAAGAAAGATATTTATTATATTCTAATTATTTTCCTTTAAATCAAATAAGGAAATGATTAGAGAGATAACTATTGAAAAAAATGCAGTTTACCATAAACTCTTCATCTCACATCCCTATAAATAGAGGTGCCCTCTCCCATATTTTTGACACACTGAAGTTCCATCAGATAAGCATCAAGAGCTATGGAGATCAAGCCTCGAAGCCGGCCCTTCAGAATTCCTTCAAGTCATTAACACGCTCAAGAGAACTCCTTGAAGCCATCGACAAGCAATACGGTTCTTCAAATCAAAGCCTTAAAGCTCTGAAGAACATTCAAGTCTACATCAAGCAAGACGCCTCTTCAAATCAAAGCTCCGAAGAACGCTCAAGCTAAATCCACAAGTCGTAAATCTCCTTCTACCAAATTGAAGAAGATCTCAAAGACCGATTTGAGACCAAGCTCTAAAGCCCTCAAATCACATCTACAAATCCGCATCTCCTTCTACAAAATTGAAGAAGATTTCAAAGACCAATTTGAGAAGAAGCTGCGCAGCCCTCAAGTCAACGGTCACAAATTCATCATCCTTTTTCAACAAAATTGAAGAAGATCAAGCAATTCAACTTGAGACCAAGATTCAAAGCCCCTCAAGTCAAAATCCGTCAAATTCGTCGTCATCTTCGCAAAGACCAAAGATGTAAAGACTTGAAAATTTATGTGTATTTTCCGTAAATAACAAAGGGGTAATGTGAGGAACTGTGTGAAATGTCTAAAATGTTTAAGTGTTGGATTATGTGGAGTTAGGTGTGGATATGGACTCAATTGCATTACACCAGTCACATTTGGACTTGGGGTGTAATTCTTTTTATGCTTTAAGGGTGCATGTGGTGAGAGGGGACACACACACACACCCATCTCTCCCTCTCTTCTTCTCCAGACGTCTCTCCCTCTCTCTCCCTCCTCCATTACTCCTCTCATTTAATCCTCCACCAAACCTCAAAATCTCACACTCCAACCTTAACCCCTTCACAAAACCCTCGGGAAATCGCGCAAGCTACACGTGGGTAGTGCTCTTTCATTCCGGGGTTGATAAAAGTTCTTAGTGGGATTTCATTTGGAAGACTAGGGCTTGCCTTTCACCTCACTTGAAGCTCAAATCTCTTTGAGGTAGGGAAATTTCTATCATTACTAAGTATTTTCAAGTGTTTGTGTGTGGAATTTACTCTCATTTGATCTACCCCCTTGATTTTTGCTTGAAAACCCATTTCTAGTCATTTTGGTTGGGGTTTGTGTTTGATCTTGCTCTTGAATGAAATTCCTCATGAACTTGTTGTTAAGTAGTCCTAATGTTGCCCTTTGTGTTGGAAATTTACTTAGGTTGTGTTGTTTTGAACTCCCACGAAAGCACCAAGAAAAGCTGTCAAAAACCTGCTCGTAATGAGCTTGTATCGATACAAAATGACTTTGTATCGATACCCGATGGGCAGCCCAGAATTTGGACTATGTGTATCGATACAACTTTCTTGTGTATCGATACAAGTGGCCATTTCGGCCAGAATCAGGGTTTTGTGATTCCTTTTGATTTCTTTGGGCATTTGCTTGGTATCACCATCCTCCGAACCTCGTTTCATGTTCCGATAATTGTTCCAGACCTACTCACTTGTACCGTTAGAGAATTGTTGGGTTTCCGTGATTGATTAACCTTATGTTTTACGCTATGTACCTATTTGATCGAATTTGATGATACTTGTGGTTTAGACTAAACATCACGGGGTATGGGTGACACGATGACACGAACACGTAGTTTATGTACCTTAAATTGAAAGTGAGAACTTGAATGAATGATACGGGGTCGAAAGATAGCCCGGAATGATACTCGGTCCGCCCTTTGAGCGTGTCGCGAGGAATTATGCCTTGGCCTAGGGGAAGATGATACGGGGCCTATATGGAAGCCCGGAATTGATACTCGGGCCGCCCTATGGACGTGTCACGAGGAAATTTCTTAAAGAATTGATTAAATGAACGTGTGACACAAGGATAAGATCGATGGAAATTGACACAAGCGAAAGATTGGGTATGCGTGGGGTACGTGTTGGATACTTTTGGTAAAAAGCCCTGAAAACTGTGATCTCATGAGCTTTGATTCGACTTGTCTACCTTACATGGAACTTTGGGCATTATTGCATGACTTGAATTTCTCATCACGCACTTTTACTTCATTATGTTTAGTGTTGGTAGACTTTTTTCTACTGGGCTAGTGAGCTCACCCTAATCATTTCAGGTACACAGCATGGAGTATGACATGGAATGCTTGACGCGTGTGCATGCATCTATATTTTTGAAAGCTAGCATGGAAGAGTTATGGCATCATCTTTTGAACTTATATTTTTGAAAAGAGATGATCTTGTAACTCTAATTGATTCGTTCATTTGACTCGGACTTGTATTAACACTCGAACTTATGTACTTATTTCTTGGGTATGGGTACCCGTTTGACTTATCATGTAATTATTTTGACTTGGACGGACTTGTTAAACTTTAACCGTGGACCTTTGACCAACCACGTGGATTCATCTTATCTATTTTATGTTAAGAAAATTTGGGGGCGTTACAAAAGAAGATCTCGTCGTTCAATTCGAGAACAAGCATCAAGCCCTCGAATCAAACCCTCGAAGAGAAGAATCAGAGGATTCATTTTCTTTAACTAGAAATTATTTCAGAGATTGTAAACCCTAATTTCTCAATTCAATAAAATTGACTTTTTGGTCAACATCTTTCTGTTTTTTTCGCAGACTCGAAATTTGTGTGATACAATGTGAACTGGGTATTTTACTTTGCAGTGGAGCTATGTGAATTATGTGGTTGAGCTATGTAAAGTGCATGTTGTGAGGCTATGTGAACTGCATACCCTATATGAACTTTGTATGATAATGCTATGTGAACAATCTTAGTAAAATGTGTATTTTAGAGTGTTGTGGGTCTATGAGAACTGTTTGGGGGCTATGCGAACTAGGGCTATGTGAACTGTTTAGGGGCTGTGTGAATTATGTTTTTATGTTTTGTGAACTATATAAATCAACGAAAGACAACAAGAAAATGAACTTTTTAGGCTATGTGAACTATGCTAAGGCTATGTGAACTATGTTTGTGGGCTATATGAACTATGCTATGGCTATGTGAACTATGCTACGGCTATGTGAACTATAGTAAGGCTATGTGAATTATGTTTTTTGCTATGTGAACTATGTGAATCAGTGGAAAACCACGGCAAATGAAGTTTTTTGGCTATGCAAATTATACTAAGGCTATGTGAACTGTTTTGGGGTTAAGTGAACTGTTGGGGGCTATATGAACTATGTTTTTATGTTATGTGAACTATATAAATCAATTAAAGACAACAAGAAATTAACTTGTTGGCTATGTGGATTATGCTAAGGCTATGTGAACTACGTCTACACTATGTTAAGGCTATGTGAACTATGCTATGGCTATGTGAACTATGCTACGGCTATGTGAACTATAGTAAGGCTATGTGAATTATATTTTTATGCTATGTGAACTATGGGAATCAATGGAAAACCACGACAAATGAAGTTTTTTGGCTATGCGAATTATACTAAGGCTATGTGAACTGTTTTGGGGTTAAGTGAACTGTTGTGGGCTATATGAACTATGTTTTTATGTTATGTGAACTATATAAATCAATTAAAGACAACAAGAAATGAACTTGTTGGCTATGTGGATTATGCTAAGGCTATGTGAACTATGTCTATACTATGTTAAGGCTATGTGAACTATGTCTATATGCTATGTGAATTATGTTGAATCAACCAAAAATCATAGCAAATGAACTTTTTAGGCTATGTGAACTATTTTTAATGCTATGTGAACTGTGCTAAGGCTATATGAACTAAGTTTTTATGCTATGTGAACTATGATAAGGCTATGTGAATTATGTTTTTTCTTATCGTCACATAATTTCTTATTAAATATGGATCTTGTGTTGTAGATCTCATCGAGTAGGTTCCAAATATGTAATGTTTTGAAAATAGGACATTTACAAAAAAAAAAAAAATTACTAACCATTTTAAAATAAAAAATAAAAAAGAGAGAGGGAGAGAGAGAGAGAGAGAGAGAGAGAGAGAGAGAGAGAGAGAGAGAGAGAGAGAGAGACTGTGTGTGTGTGCAGAATGCAACACGCGCATAGGACAACACACATAGGAGAGAGAGAAGCGCTAAGGTGAACATGCACATAAGACTATTTTAAAAACAAAAAAAAATTGTGTTCGGACTATTTGGAATCCAAACCTAATTTTCAGGCCAACCTCTAAAAGCCCAATTAGAATATGAGATGACATCACGACACAACGCGATAGTATAAATAAATAGGCCTAGTTAGACACGACCAGCTTGTTTGGTTGGGTTTTAGAAAACCCAGTCCCTAATTAATTTCCAGTGGGGCCATCTGGCCCATAACTCAAATTCTCTCTCATTCCCATTTTGGGAGATACTACCATATTGCACAAGTTGTGAACAAATGGGTTGGTGGGGTCCACTTCGGAGTCTCATACAAATGATCCAGCCGTTCATCAACTTTAAAATAATTTTTTGAGTTGCCTCAAAAAAAGTTAGTTGAAACAAATTTTTATAAGTATTTGATCCGATTAGTTAACTTTTATTTAAAATTTCTTCAGAATTCAGAATTTTGAATTTTGAATGAAAATTGAAATATTGGATCAAATATTTAAAGGTTTTAGATTGAACTGATTTTCTCATAGGCCAATTGAAAAATTATTTTAAAGTTGATGAACGGCTTGGATTATTTATATGAGACTCCGAAATAGACCCCACCGACCAAAATGTGAAGAAAATAGAATTTGAGTTATGGGCCAGCCCATTGGAAATTAATTAGGGACCGAATTTTTTAAAACCCAACCTAACAAGGGCGACACGAAGCACGCTAGATGATAGAACACGTTAGACCAGCACGGTCCGTATGATCACATCGACTTCATGTTCATGGTATTAACATGTAGGTAAGGGAAAACTGTAGGGATCACTAGTGTAATTTTCCGAGTGTACAAAGTTAACAGAAGGGGTAAACTTGCGCAGATCAAATGTAAAACAAACCCCATCGTGCCTTTCATTTTGAACCAGGCGCAAATTGACTCTCTCTCTCTCTCTCATGGGGAGCTCGAAGGACGACTCGGCCACCGACGGCGACAACTCAGGCGGCGAACTCCCCGACTCTAAATCCAGCCTTTTCTCCGAAGGCGAAAAAGTCCTCGCCTATCACGGGCCTCGCATTTACGAAGCCAAGGTATTCTCTCTCTCTCTCTCTCTCCCTCCCTCTTTTCTTTTCCCCTTTCGTAGTTTTGTGCACGCACGTTCCTCTGAAATTCTTGATTTAGATATGATTCACTGTTTTTTTTTTTTTTTCATTATCCTGCCAAGTGACTTCAGTTGTTCGAATTTGTAATTCTACGAGCTTTTGTAGTGGTTAAGAAAACTGAGAAGTTAGTCCATTCGGATTGTGAGAAAGGGAGAAAGGAAGGGAAAGAAGCTCACCAAAAAAGAAAAAAAAAGACGATTGAAGATTATGTAATTTTTTTTATAGATAGTTTCTCATATTTTCTTACCATTTCTTATCTCTTTTAGTTACATAAATAAAGTAGAAGGACTCACATTTCCTTTCTTTTCTCCCCCTTTCTCACTATCCAAAGGGAATCCCGTGGTTATTTAAACATTTCAGTTTTCGAGAGGTATAAATTAGTGAGATTTGTCATAATTCTTGAATTTGTTGGCTGGCTAAATGCGTGGTATAATTGAAATTTAATGAAGAAGATAAATGCAGTTATTTATTTATTTAGTTGCCTAAAAAACTGAGGAAGGAACTGTATATTAATGAAATTATTGGTTTGAAATCAGCCCAAAAATGAGAGTAAAGGAGGAGAAAATCTCTGCAATTGTTTAGCAGATGAAAATACTCTCTGTTATAGACAATCAAACAACATAGAAAAGGAACACCGTCCTTTTCCTTATGATCTGCTTTCTCTCCACATGCCCCAGCTTTCCTTTCTCCATGCCAGACAAAGTGTTCTGTGATTTAGGTTTTAGTGTGTGGACACCACAAAAGTAACATGTGCATAGGTGCGAGTATTGATTTTGATTTTTGTCTCCAAATGCTCGAGATGGAAGATTTTTAGAGACAATGAAACGCACTTCTTTGCGATCTCGTGCATACTTGCTCCAGTGTATGAAATTAGTTTAAAACACTCTTAGTGATTGATATGGCCTTAGTTTTTTGTGGCCCTTTAGTCTCTGATCTGTTCAGGACTTATTGGTTTTAAATTAAGTGATTGGGCAAGTCCAGTGGGCAAAGGTGGATGCCCACTCGAAGCTCACTCAAGCAGGATAACTACAGTGTGGCTGCTCAAAGCCCGGACGAAGTGTGGGTTCTGCTCTAGGTAGATCAAAAGAGGCACACGCTTACTCCATTAGCTGAGATTATATATGTGTCTGACATAGCCACCTAGCACGTTGTGAAGCGAAGTCCCACATCGCCTGGTTACCAAAGTAATATGAAATATATAAGTGTGAGGGCACCCTCACTTCATAAGCTAGCTTTTGGGTTGAGTTCTACCCAAGACCGTGTAACATGGTGTCAGAGCTGAGTATCAGAGATGGGTAGGGTGCGTCTCTCGCCTGCACGCGACAGGTGCTTCCGAGTGAGCACGCTGCGCGTGAGGGAGGGTGTGAAGCGAAGTCCCACATCGCCTGGTTACCAAAGTAATATGAAAGATAGAAGCGTGAGGGCACCCTCACTTCATAAGCTAGCTTTTGGGGTTGAGTTCTACCCAAGACCGTGTAACACGTATGTCTAGGTATGTGAATTTACCATTTACGTGTGCATAAACTCGAGTAATATGCGGCTATGCCTGAAATGCTGTGTCATTTTGCAATCTCCGTTTAACCATAGAAATGATAAAAGGATACATTATTGTGCCTCCGTGGAGTGGAAATATGAACTAGATGAATCGGACGGTTTGATTGTGAATCAGGAAGATGAATGCAACATGCTTCTAGGCACTAGGAAATGTACCTCAAGTAGTGTTTTCTTAATAGAGTTTCAACTTGAGTGCTGATACCTATTCTAGTATTCTCCATTGGGCATATTTTACTCTTTTCCCCCTGTTTTCTGCCCTTTGTATGCTGTTTTTCAAATGGGAATGACGACATGTACCGAATTGCTTTTCTGAAGTGATTTCAAATCTTGAATGTAAGTTATCTAAAATTTTTGAGTAAAATTTTTCAAGGGTATTGAAAAGAAATAGATTAAGATTAAATAGTAGATTGTGTCTCACGTCTATACCTTCAAGAATTCACAAAAAATAAAATGGTAAACATGTTGTCATGTTGATTATATCCAATTTGGAATGCCCCAATAACTTTTAGCCATCATGAGTTCAAACACAATTGCCGAAATAATAACATCTATACGAATATTGACATGAATAGCAAAAGATAGTTCGTTGACTGACAGTATCTCGACCTTGGAACTACCAGAACATGCTATAAACCTTAGGCATCTTGTCTGCCAGAAAGGCTACATCTAGTTCCAAATCAATGATTTGAACTTGATGACCCCGGTTTTTTACTCTTTGTTTTCGAAATAGCTCTCATCAACTAGCACTATTTGATGTGAGCCTTTAGGAATTATTCTTCAAATAATTGGTTATATCTAAAAAAAGAACATCAGCCACTGTCACTTTGGATGCATGACGGGAATGGAGTGACACTCTCGAAAGCACTATGAAGATGCCTTACATGCCTTTAGATTTTGAATTCACATTGATGTTGCTGGAACCAGTCTATGGTTCCACATTTGTGGAATATAATTGTGGTATTACTACTTATTGGGGGCGGTTCCGCTAACACCTATTTTGCACTCCCCTTTTGACACGTCAAGTTTCTAGTCCCACTGTGATGTTCCAAACCGTTGATCTTGTTTAAATAAGTAAAAATAGGGGGCCCTGCAAAAAATTAGCTCAATCAGATATCGGTAAGGGCTTGATCGTAACAGTTTTGTAAACACCATTTCCAAACAGTTTCTGAAAAACTGTTTGGATCAAGCATTTACCGATATCTGATTGAGCTAATTTTTTTGAAGGGCCCCCTATTTTACTCATTTAAAGAAGATCAACAGTTCGGAACATCATAGTGGGACCCAGAAAAAAAGTGGAGTGCAAAATAGGTATTAGCGGAACCACCCCCTTACTTATTAGTCTGTTTTGGCCCCTTACTTATTAGTCTTGTCTTTACTTACCTTTTGTACCAGCATTGAAATGCTTGGATAAACTGTCATATGCTAATGTCCTACTCTTAAATGCTTTAAAATGAAACAATATGTCGCTGCTTATTATGTTTTATTGTAATGGGCTGATGGCCATAACCTAATCGGCGGCATGCTTTCCATATTTTGTTTTCTATGAAAGGTTCAAAAAGCTGAGGTTCGCAAGAAGGAATGGAGATACTTCGTTCATTACCTTGTAAGTTTGGTTATTGCCTTTTCTTTTACCCTTCACTTTGTTTACCAATTCATGTTTCCTTATTCGATAATCTTTTCATTAAACAAATGCTATCGACTTCATATCAGTTTAATTTTGCAAATCTGGTTATCTTGTACAATAAATAAAGGATTACTGTTAAAAAATGTATATTTCCATTTTGACATCTATTGACAATGTCCTTTTTTTTTTTTCAGGGATGGAATAAAAAGTAATAATGCATCCTCTTCAAATTCTCACCAAAATTTTCAAGCTCAGTGCATGAATTTTTTATGGGGAATGGAATCACCACCTGTCAGCTATCTCCCCCACCCAAATTTGTTTTCTTTGCCCAAATATATTCTGAAGCTGTTCCTTTTCGTTCTCTTTTGCTTCATGATACTCTTAGTCTTAGGTCCTTTCTATTCGCAAGAGCTTCAATTTGCGTTTTATTGTCCCTAATAATGTCCACGTAATAGTGTTCCAGTGATGAGAACTTAAAGAATAATCTTGTGATTCAATTATATGAAACAAATCAAGCCCAAGTTTCTGGGGCTTTAGTAGCGCTTTTGTTTTATTGGCCAAACCCATCGGTGGGACTAAGGGATGTTAAGAAATTGAATTTGTCCCCTAGTCTGTTCCACAGCTTGGGAAATTAGTATAGAGCGTTGGAAAGAAGGTGTGTTTCGTACCAATCTCTTTGCCAACTAGGGTCAGCTAATCCATACTTGCGATTTTGTGTGTTTTTGAAACGAATAAAACTTTTTTTTTTTGTTATTATGTGACTCATAATATTCACCTGCCCTCCCTGATGCCTTTTGGCTTTGATTTGAGGGTATGGTTCTGCAGCAAAACGTCCCTGTAGCTCCTCGGTTCTTAGAGGTTTAGGGGGGCCACTGTTTGAGTGGTACTCTGGAGCAGCCACTTTGTGCATATTGCCAAAGGTTAGGTCTGTCTCCAATCATCCCCGCCCATACCCCCAATGATTGGGGACTAGATGGGTTCTGTTATTGTTTGTTTGTTTGTATTATGTTTGGGGACTAGATGGGTTCTGTTATTGTTTGTTTGTTTGTATTATGTGACTCATGTAAGTGATTCAGCATGTGTCCGACCTCAGTTACAGATGTACTGAATGTAAACGTGATCATTAAAATGTGAGATAGGATAAAGGTCTCTTCTAGATGCGGTCAAAGGAGCTGGTTTACAAGTTCATTCATTCCACTTCATCCAGCTTCAACTGACATGTGTGCAACTCTATTATACGTGGACTAGGGATAGTAGAGTTGAAAATTCTAACCAGTGTAGTGGTCTGGTGAAAATTTGTGGGTGTATCACAAGAGGTTTAAAAAATGACCTGCCTTCAGTGTCTTGCTTCCTCAGAAACACTTTTCTTTACCATGTTAGGTCCTGATTCTCGAAGGTAAAAGACATTTTTTTGTGTCTGCTGCAAACTGTGTTGGTCCAGAAGTTTAATTTGCTATCTAGGGTATCTTTGATTAGCAGTTGCATGATGTTACATTCGTTTAACTTCAGTTATTCCTATTCCTGTTCTGATTCATGAATTTGATCCTGTTTTGCACTACTTGACAATGAAACAAATTTCCTAAAAGGATTATCTTAATTTGACTTCACTGACCCAGACCCATAAAGGGTCCCTTTGAAATTTATATATCATGCCAGTCAGTGTATATGTTTATATTCATAGTGGTCTGACATGATACATCGATACATTGATACCCAGTGAATTTGGATATTTATCTTCTGAATTTGTTTAAACTATTGAGAAGTGTTTTAACTTTTTATTGCAATTTTGTTGATTTTCAGAAGTGTACCAAAATAGTTGCTAATGTTTGGATATTTTGCAATCAGTTGGGATGAATGGGTGGGTGCGGACCGGCTGATGAAACACACTGAAGAAAATGTGCAGAAGCAGCAGGCCCTTGATAAAAAACAGGGTGTGGACAAGAATTCAAAATCTGGGCGTTCAGCACAAACTAAACCAAAGGCCTCATCTGGTAGATCGATTCTCTTCATGTTATCAATGTTTGCTTAGGAGCGGAAAAGTCAATTTTTGTGTTGGTTATTGGAATTCTATTTTTTGCTGTGTGCCTGTCCATGCGTGTGCATTTCCATGATTTAGCATAGCCCATGTAACTTTAGTGAATTAGCTAGGGCTCGTTTGGAAAATTTATCCTGTGCAACATGAATCTAGTATCACACAATACTGTCATTCTAAAATCTAGTGATATTTCAGTGCATGAATATGCATTCTCCAACTATCTTAAAGATGGTATGCAAGATACTTCTGGTCGCACATACGAGCACCTCTGGTTTAGATATCAGAGAGTTGGTCTTGGCATTTATGTTTCTCTGTCTGTCTCAACTGAAACTACATTTTGAGATGTATGCCATTAAACATGCTCAGCCTTCTCATAATGGTCTGGATTGACTCCAAAGTTAATAGTGCATTTTGATAAAGATACTCCACTAGCCTCTCTTTCCATACCTCTGTTCGTTACTTTGTTCAGATCCTTAGACTACCAACTCATGGCCTCATGCTTGAATGCCCTAGTGTCATAATTTTGAAACTGATTTCTACCCTGGAAACCGAAGTTATCAGACCTGGATTGGCAATTAGCACACCGTATGGCTGGTTCAAGGGGTGAACAATTCAAGGGTTGAACAATTCAATGATAGTGAATTTGGCTGGCCAGTCTGGTGGGGTTCAGAGCATTGAGTTGGAAATAGGTTGCAAGATAATATCACAAGCAATTACTAAACTCTAATTGTTCAAGTAAATAGGGTCCAGGTAAATTTAATTTGTAGGTCACCAATTTTCCAAAAGCTTGAGCTGTTCGTGAGGCTATGTAGCACGGACACGGATACGGGACACTGGATTTCTAAAAAACAGAGACACGGACACGGGCAGGGGACAAGGTAAAATAAATAAAATTAATAAATAATACTTATTTTATACCGATGGAAATATGGTTATTTGTATAAACACGAAAGCTTCAAGATATATAAACAAGCATCATATATACATCATAGTATACTTTCAACCCCAAATATTTGAAGTAATACACATTTACCCCCCAATTTTTTTTTTTTAAAAAAATTGCATATGTAACCCCTGCCGTGTCCCCAAACGTGTCTCCACCGTGTCCCTCACGTGTCCCCCTAAAAAAATTAATTAAATTTATGTGACACACTATGTGGCGTGGCTCAATGTCTCATACGTATTGAGCCGTGTCCCCATGTCAGACACGGGGACACTCCAGCCTCTAAGAGTGTCGGCGCTACATAGTCGTAAGGTATATCAAGCTATTCAAGACTGCATTCACGGGGAGACACAAAGATCCAGTCGTAAGGTCCAGGTAAATTTAATTTGTAGGTCACCAATTTTCCAAAAGCTTAAGCTGTTCGTGAGGCTATGTAGCACGGACACGGATACGGGACACTGGATTTCTAAAAAAAGAGACACGGACACGGGCAAGGGACAAGGTAAAATAAATAATACTTATTTTATACCGATGGAAATATGGTTATTTGTATAAACACGAAAGCTTCAAGATATATAAACAAGCATCATATATACATCATAGTATACTTTCAACCCCAAATATTTGAAGTAATACACATTTACCCCCCAAATTTTTTTTTAAAAAAAAATTGCATATGTAACCCCTGCCGTGTCCCCAAACGTGTCTCCACCGTGTCCCCCTAAAAAAATTAATTAAATTTATGTGACACACTATGTGGCGTGGCTCAATGTCTCATACGTATTGAGCCGTGTCCCCATGTCAGACACGGGGACACTCCAGCCTCTAGGAGTGTCGGCGCTACATAGTCGTAAGGTATATCAAGCTATTCAAGACTGCATTCACGGGGAGACACAAAGATCCAGACGTTTAGGGAGACAAAATATGTATATGGAAACAAATATTGGGACCTCCCATAAACAAAGCTTTCATGTCATTTGAAAGAAAGTCAACCATTTGAAGAGAAAGGGAAACCCATGTCGTTACTGCAGTGTTGAAAGAATACTCATACAAAAGTACACTGTAAACAAGGATACCATAATAATGATAATATAGGTGAACAAATAACTAAACCACCCTCAAGCATTAGTAGAATAAAAGGAAATGCATTGCTGATAAAAAAGAATGGAATCGCATGCTTTGTTTGGCACACTGTGCTGAAGGGATCCAAGAGAGGTCATGCTTCATTGATGGTGTCATATGACAAGGATGAACATACGATGATTCAAAATATTGTATAAGTTGTGCGAACTGGAGATAAAAATTTGATCAATTTTGTCAAAGGTGGTTTGGATATTACGGGATAACATGAGCGTAGAATAATGAATAGCGCAGGAGAATGACTTGCTCCTGCTCTTTCTTTCTTTCAAATAGTGCACGAGAATGGCCTCTTTCTTTCCCTGTTGAATGAACCAAACAGTCAGCAAGTGAGTGACCAATGGTGCCCTAGTTGGTGGCATTCCTCTCTGGTAGGTTGTAACTTGTGAGGAAAAGAATGATAAGTCAATAAAAATTAGAACTGAAGTTTTTCCCCAAAGAAACTTCTAGGTTGCGAAAACAGGCATGCTCTTTCATTTAGATAGACTACCTTACTGGTCTTCCACTTCTTAAAAGATCTAGTTTTCTCTCAATTTGTTTGGGTATGGATGAGACGAATTGTTAAGTTTGAGGGACTATTGTGATGGTTTTCAGATGTCAAGGGTGTGTTTGACTTTCTTTGTAAAGTCAGGAGTTTTGTGTTTTTTCCACTGAAATTACTATACAAACTTATCAGGTTTTGATAGCTTGCCTCACCATCAGCAAGTGGGGTACAGATGACAGTGTAAATCTGAGCTGGTAGTCGGTGATGATTTTAAAAAATCGGGTGTCTGCAATTTGCCCTTAATTATTTTGTTCCATTTTTTGAAGAAATTATGGCATATCTTGTTAATTGGTTCCAAATTCATTATTTTCTGATACAGTTTCTAGCAAAGCTAAAGTTTGTGCTCAGCATTTCCCTATAATTTGATGTGTTGATATCAGCTATATTTTTATGGAGTTTGCAGAGATAAAAGTGGATAAAGAGGATACGAAGAACAATGGTAAGTGGATTTTTTCTTTCATTCTTTTTTCCTTGATATTCCAACTAGTTATTGTTCTTCTTAATGGTTCATAAGTAATCATTATTATCTAGTAATAATATATCTTTAATGATTACTATGCTTATTGTCACTGGAATTATCGGAATTGGAATTCTTACTGTCCTCTTTTACTTGGTGAATAGTTAACCACTTCAAATGTAGGTTGATTTGGGTTATGTCCAGGTTGTATTAATTGACATGTTGACAGTAGTTGTATACTTGTATGCTACTCAAAGATGTCTGCTAGTTTTTTTTTTTTCTTTTTCCTTTTGACTATTTTCAATGGAAAGCGGATAAGTTTTGGCTTAAACAAGTTACCGCTCTGGTTTCTCTTGTTGGGTTACTGGTTCACTGTCCACTTGGCTAGTGTAGTGACTAGAGTGGTTAGGTTTTGGTACGCAGTTGTCCCATTTTTGTTGGATACCATTTACTTTGCTGTAAGGGCATCGCACTTATTATTTCAAGTAGACTTAGTAGAGGCACCTACAAGCTCCCACCATCATAATTTTGGTTAACCTATTTTATTATCCCTACTTGGTCTATGCCCTTTCGATCTTCACAAATCAGAAAACCATTGCAACTATATCTACAACTTAAGGAGTACAGGCAATGCTGAGAAGGTGGTATGTACATGTCGGAGACAGATACTCTCATAGGACACTCCTCACACGTGACGTGTCAGAAGCTCATCCAAAAGTGTCTGATTACTGTTTTTGTCTAGAATTGGACACGGTTTGGACATTGAGGGAAAGCTTCAAGTTTTGCTCAGATCTAAGTGAAACAGATTATAAGATCGAGAAAACTAACGTGGGATGTAATCATAAAATAGGAACAATTGAGAATTTATGCATCACTCCATCGTCCTTTAGACTTTCAAGTATACAGAAATTTGTGAGACGGTAGAATGTTGTGTTGGAATAATGTCTTATGGTTTATTTACAGTTAAATTATGATTTTCGATGGAACGACATTTTAGGTGAATAAAAATTGCATTTTAGGTAAGTATTAAATGACCTTTCTATTTATCCCCTTGTACATGTGTCAGACACGTATGACATAAGGGTGTGAAATGTGTCGACACAATTTAGGCTCTTGAATCCTATACTTTGTATGATATTTGAAGAAAACACAGCTTACTTTATCTAAGAAATTTACATCTTATTCTTTCACAACAACGAATGGCAGAAATTATCTCTCTCTCCTTAATCCTGTTTGATTCATGTACATTTCTAGCTAAGTTACAGCATATCCAAGGGAGAATATTCTAGAATGTACTATGATGTGATTAAGTGTTCCTAATGCCCTCCTTGCCCATGTTAATGCAGTGCACAAGAGGTTGCCAACAGTGTTTTGGTAATTTTAGAATATTCTGTTCATGTGTAAAACTGGCTGGCCATGGTTAATGTAAGATCAAAATAGATAGAACTAGAAATGAAACTATTGGTCAAATGATAGGAGTACCACCAATTGAGGATAAATGCGAGACTGTAGAAAGATGCTTTGATCATGTACGACAATAGTAATGGAAGAGTAACACAATCACTACTAACGCAAATGCTAGGAGGAGGGGAAGACTTAAATTGACTTAGGATATATGTACAAAATATATGACTTTATAACTTTTTACTAGAGGCTATATCCCTGCAAGAATGGTGCTGACCCCATATGATTGGGCAAAAGGCTTGGATTAGTTTGGTTTGGTTTGGAATGATAAAATCAAGCTATGCTGCATTGAGGTGACAATATTTGACTGCTTGATGTACATTTTTTTGCTCTTGCTTACAAGCTTTGCAGTAGGGGGGTTATCTGGTGACGGCTAGAGTCCCTATTGGTAAACAACTTAAGTTTCTTCCATTCATATATCAGCTTTCATATCTTCCTCTCTTCCTTAACTGTTGGCTTTGGGGGTACGGGGTAGTGATTCACCATCTCCGTTCTCATCTTCAAGCACCTCTTTATTGGTAAACAACTTAAGTATCTTCCATTCAAACAAGCTTACACATGTTTTAGACTTTACTGTACTTACATCCTTTGCGATTTTACGTACTGCACTTGATACATATTTCATGCGAGCATTAGCTATTGATATGTAAATGAAAACATCACATTCTATATGCTCGGGTCTAAATGTTGCTATTGCCAAAGGTTTTTGGTCTCTATCATTTCCTTGTGGGTTTTCTTGGAAGATATGCTTTAAGTAAATTCAGTTTGCCTGTGACTATCATTGCAGTTGCCAAAGGAAAGAAGCGAAAGACTGACTCCGGCATTGAGGTCTGCTTGGCTATCTTACTTCTTATTTTTTATATATAGTTCAATTTGGTTCATTGGCTGCTTTTCTTTGTTGTCCTTGATCTGTTATGAATACTGGTGATAGATGAATGCTAGGCTGCTAATGGCATAATGCTTTTGTGGGTGGTGTCCCTAGGTATGGACTGTTATTTGATAGAAAGATGGTGAATAGATTGAACTATTCAATTTCTCTTTTAGGCTTTTCAGGGATATTTTGGAATTAGGTAGTTCTTGTGTGGAAGTAGAGAATTCATGGCAGACATACCAAATAATGGCCTGCAATGTGTTAATAGTGTTGATACTCCAATTCCCGTTGTTTGTTATCTTAAGACATAGTTGAAGTGGCTTTTGCATGGAAGCCTCTCTGGAAAGAGGATTCTAGCTCCACCAAAGTAGCAGTCATCATTCGACAGCAAGCTTGACGTTGTATGTTCCTGCTACTGGAGTAGTAGTTGAATCCAGTAGCAGTTGAATCAACTGTTCAACTATGATATAGTTGGGGAGATGTGGATTCCGTGTTTTCCTTTTCTTCGAAGTTGGTTGATGCCGTCCATTGCTTCAACTTTCTCAATGTGTTAGATCATAGATATAGAGAAGGCTGCGAAAGCCTTGAGGTATGTCTAATGAGGAGTCTTTGGAGATAAAGAAATCGGTGATGTTGAAGACGTATAGATTATACGTGAGTGGCTATAAATAGGTATAATTTTTTTCTCTTTTTTTTTTTGTTTTACTTTTGGTTGTAGTAGTATTGTGAAATTCGTACTTTATAGGATGGTTGCGTTTGGGGAAAGGACTTAAGTTTTTTTTGTCTTGTCTATCTGTTTTTCCGCTTGTAATTGTATGGTGACGTACCCTAGCAAAAAAGATGTGCACAAAGGGTTATGAGACAGAATACTGCGACATCAGGATTCCAGATAGGATGGATTAGAGGGCGAAAAATTAGTTTCAATTCTGGATATCAAAGTTTGTGATTAGGGATATTTTAAGGTACAAGGAACGTTGTTTGTTGGTAATTATGTTTTCAACATCAAGTCCTCTTCCTCTGGAATCCTAATTTTCTTTTAATCGGGGATGGGAAATGCTTTTTTGTTCTTTTTGCACTCTTTAGTGTTCTTCTTTTCACTTTTTTTTTGGGTAACTGTTCCTCCTTTCACTTGGATAAACTATAAAAAAAGGTAAAAGAGGAGGGGGCGACTTGAGTTTTGGAAGATGGAACTTAATTCATTGTTTTGGGTTGGAACATTCTCCAAACTATACCTCTTGTAATGGAGGAGGTTTGACAATTGTTCCCTCCTAATCTATGAACCACAGTTACGGTACATCGATACGGAAAATCTTTAAAAAGTGGTACGGGTATGGCTAGGGTAAGTCCTTCAGAAATATTTTTGTAAGACAAAGAAATACATTATAGCTAAGAATTAGCAAAATGAATGAAAAAATTCTTTGGTTGGCTTAATTGAATAGTTTTACATATATGAACAACATTTTCTGCCTAAAAGTTTAAGTAGAAATATGACATTAATCCTGTTACATAACAATTTTACCCAATAACTTAATTCCAAAAGCATAATAAGCATTAGAAGAAGTCTCATCAAACTAATTGGTATAAAAGAAAGTATTATTCTCCCTATGTAAGGCTCTGGAATACTGGCTAGATTTGGTTATGGCAAAACTTAAGGAAAAACAAAAGATTGGGTACTCATTTGTGTACCCGGTACGCATGTACAAGTACCATGTCAAGTACAGGTACCCAACAGGTACCCCGTACTAGGACTGAATGTATTTTGATGTACCCATGCTTCATAGCTCCTAATTAACAGTGTTGGCGGGAATGCTTGTTTTATTATTCCTTGGGCTCAACTTTCATCCATCCTAAATGGCTTGTAAATCCCCATTCTCATAGGGTGATATGTTGGTTCTTTAGGACTAAAAGAAAAGGGAAAAAAGAGGTTGCTGCACCCAACACTTGCAATCAACTTCGACAATGATATTTAAGTCTGAAACATCTTTTGTGGGAATTCGATTTAGTCTTGTGTTCCCTGTTTACTTTTCGAAATGATAATGAGTTTTAAATGAACCAACTCTTTTCCTGCAGATCTGTGTAAACTTCTTAATACAACTTCCCGTATGATGGACCCCCACCTCATTTAAGATTTTTAGGATCTTGCAACATGGTAACCTATTTCCTAGTACCATGGCAAATATGAACTTGAGTTGCTCCATGATCATCTGGATGATTCAAACGTTTCAATCCTCAAATCTATGATCACCTACACCTCATTGAAGTGCAACATTGTTAAAAGCCCCCGTGTGCCCACATCCATCAGTATGATATTCAGAAATACATGTCCCTTTACATTCAAACATTTAACTTTTAGAACTAGCGGTATCTCCTGTTTTTTTCGTCCTTAAATTGAAAGAAGAGGAAAAGTCCGTTTGCAGTTTTCAGGCTCACTGGGTTATGTTTTATTGTAACCTATCGAACAATAAGCACTTCTTGCTTCTGAATGACTCTTCTTTCCCTGAATTTTTGTTCTTTGGTGGGACAATTCCCAAGTGGGTGCAAGGGGAGACCAAGGACCCTGCACAACTCCAAGTATCCTCGCATATTATACTAATGTACGTGTTAATTAAGAAAAACACTATGGGATTGGTCCTACAAGTTCCTTGAGTGATACAAATTTCTTAAAATCTCTCTCTGCGGCGTAAAATTCCTAAAATTAAGTTATCAATCATTTTTTAGGTGGCATACATAAAATTAAACGGTGGCTATGCACATGCACACAATATTGTCTCTTCTTCGGACCTCGCAAATAGCAATATATTTTTATAAAATACTCCCTCTATCCCAATTTATTGGTCCCTTTTAGGGATTCCAACTAATTAGGGGAACATAATCATTACACTTGTCATACTTGTTCTTTTCTTCTTTTACCCTTCAAAACATCATCATTACATGTACTTGCTCTAAAAAGGAAGGATAAAAATGGAATTTCATTACCTAATGCCCCCTTAGTTTTGAATTGGGACAAAATTTAGGACAACAAGAAGTGGTGTTTGGGACCAAAGATTGGGGACGGAGGGAGTATATTTTATTATGAATATGAAAATACACTGATTCGGCCCCTGCTAGACACAATTCCTTCGTGCGCCACTGGTCTGGGACAAAAAACTCCACTACATACACACCCACTGAGATTTTCTCTCCTCTCCCTCTATCCTTTGCTGGATGCTATTTTTTTTTCTTCTTCTGATGTTTGTTGACCGATTATGTGATACTGATGGGCAAAATTTGGGTTTGATTATTATCAGAAGGATAGTGCATCTGTCAAAAAGCTCATCAAGATCCAGATTCCATCTACTCTGAAGAAGCAACTAGTTGATGACTGGGAATTCATTACTCAGCAGGATAAGGTAATTATTTCTGAGCTGCTGTAGAAGACACTTCTTCCTCATTGTTATTCAGATTTGTGATGCCTAGCTATTTTGTTGTATGGAGTAAATGTGGAAGCCAAAGTACAGCTAAATAACAAGTGTTTCATTTGTGGAGTTTTTAGGTATTTTCTTGTAGTTAGATTGTACGGTTAGTAAGAGAAGAAGAGAATGAGAAAAAATAGGGTTGGGGACCTTGATTAGCCCCTTCATCTTCTCGTGTATTTATATTAATTACATTGTGGTAGAGTTTCATCTATACCCTCAATATGGAAAGTAAACAGAACATAAGCTTGTGGTGATTGGTCTCTTGGATAGTTGTTGGCCAGGGTTTTGCTCTACTATGCTTTGCTGAGCAGCCTGAGCTTCCCAGCAAGTCCCTCACATCCTCACAATTCACAGATACCATTTCGGTAGCCTATGCCAAGCCAATTATATTCTTTCCCATTTTGGAAATGATTTCCTGTATTTTCTGCTGGCTTGCAGTCCATTTTATTTTTTCATCTCGTGGTTTTCTTTTTTAGCATTACCGTTATCTTAGCAAGGAACCATGGTTTAGATGTTTGGATGTGCTTTTTACTACTATAACAACTCAACTAAGACTTCGGCAATGCTAACTTTTTGTTTTCAAGTTTATGGTAATCAGCAAGCTTGTAGTTTGAACTTCAATTCTGCACTTGTATCTACCGTTGTTTCGTTGGGATTAGTCAGTTAAAACATGACAGTGGCACTTTTTATGAGAAGAAAATTTACCTTGTCTATCGTGGTAGATCACACACCGTTAGGCTGATGGTTGTGATGGATTTAAATGGACAGGCAGTGACCATGGATTTACAATTACCTTCGATTTGGTCGTGTGAGTATGAGACTTCTTGTTGGCCTCGGGACATTGAGTGTGTCCTCTATGTTGGTGTCATTCTTTTGTTTGTCAATCTGCCTTATTATCGTTTTATGCAACATTGGGCAGTACCTAAGTATTTTCTACTTTGAAGTGAACAACAATTAAAAATACGCCCTGCATTGGATATAAACTTCGAGGCACCTTACGATCGATCACCCTCTGGTTTTGTTCTGCATGTTTGATATGTTTTTATGGTTATCTTGCCATCAATTCATTTTGGTCATGATATCGTTACGTTTCATTGATTACGTAAATACTGATTTATTGGAGTTGTTTTGTGCAGCTTGTTAAACTTCCCCGTTCTCCTAATGTTGACAGTATACTGACAAAGTACCTTGAATACAGGTCAAAGAAGGATGGCACGTAAGTGTATTCATGCTCAATTTGAATTGCAAGAAATGATTGTTATCAAAATCACATGAATTTTTGTTGGTCATTGGTTCTGCTTGGAAATGTGAATTGCTTTTGTTCTTGGTATTTTTGCTATAACGTCATTGTTAGCTTTACTCCCTTTTGATAGTATTTAGACTATTGGTATGTGTTCTTTGCTATTGCAGTTCAATTGTTTTGTGTAGTGAGGTGCTGCAATTGTTGTTCCAAGTCATTCTGTCAACATTTCTCGATTTCTTTTCTAAATCAGCTGATGTCATTATGAGAAAAGATAGAGGCACACAATTGCGCAAACTCTCTCACATGGAATATGTGGAACCCACATATCCTATGTGAGAGAGTTTGTGCGATTGTTGGTTTAAGTGTTAGTGCCTGTAGCTAGCCTGTCATTGAATATGTGCTATCACGAGGAACGGTCTCTGTTCACTATTTTTGCCTTCAAAATGATCCTAATGCATTTAACTATATGCCTTCAACCTGCCTCCAGGGCCTTAAACTGGGTTGTCAAAGCTATCCGCGAATTGGAAAACATGCAGAAAATATGCATATGTATTGATTTGCCGTTTGTGTTTTTGTCTCTGTTCTTTAATGCAAACCACCAGAAGTTCTCTTTAGATGCAGGTTTTCATGGAAGTGTTACTTTGACTCGATTTTGTACAAGCACTCTTTATGGATGTGATGATATACTAGGAATTGCCATTCTGTACATGTTTGTAGTATACAGGACATACATCGTTCTTGGCTCTAATGATGGTGGTTTCCTCTGCAGTATTTTTCTTATGTTTAAGTTTACCCTTTTACTAGCTAGGTGGTGCACCCATAAAGTCCTTTCTGTTTACCCTTGGTTATTCTTGGATAAAGGGTGACTGATTCAGTGGGGGAAATATTGAATGGATTACGCTGCTACTTCGACAAAGCATTGGCAGTTATTCTTCTATACAAAAAGGAGCGCCAACAGTATCATGATGCAGTTGCTGACAATGTCTCTCCATCAACCGTATATGGAGCTGAACATCTACTCCGTCTCTTTGGTATGCTACATTCTTAAATACTTAAATGCTATTTCTTTAGAGTCTGCACAGATTTTTTGTTCATGCCAATTCAAGTTGTTTTGTGTGACATCTTATGCTATTTTCTTGGCATTAATAGCAACTTGAGATGACATGAATTGCTTGCTTAGTTTTGTTTTGAAATCAGAAAACCTGTTTCTTTCGCAGATGTTTACTTCTCTATATTTAGTGTTTTAGTTGTGTTTGCAGTTAAGTTGCCCGAGTTATTGGCATTTGTAAACATCGAAGAGGAGACATTATTGCGCTTGCAGCAGAAATTACTAGACTTTCTCAAGTATGTATTCTTTCCTGGACAAGAAAATTTAATGTTTATGTTCTGGCATTGAAGACAACATGATTTTTTCTTGTTGCTGATGTCTAAGAGGCACCCTTTTCGGCTAAAATTCACTTGAACCTAAGAAGTCCAGAATAAAAAAATCAACTCTCGCAAGTTTAACTTTTTTAAGCTTCTGTAAGTATCTTATGTACAAATTAGTACAGTAAATGCGAAAAGCAGGTGTTTGTTTTCCGAATTCGATTTTGTTTTTTCTTTGCTCTTGCAAATTGTATTGCTTAAGTTTTAGGTATTAGGTTTATGTGGCCTTAAATAACGTAATTAAAAGTTCTTTTCCTGGTATTATGCAGGTTTCTTCAGAAGAATCAAGCCAATTTCTTCCTTTCTACATACGATGATGGCTCTAAGGTTTCGGAAGGGAGTGGCAAGGGGAAGGATAATTGAGTAGCAACTCAATATTGCACAAGTGATGCTGTCATATACTATTAGAAGCCAAAATCATTCACAGAGTTTTTTTTTTTTTTGCCTAATGAAAAAGATGGAAAGGGGTGACCAACGTAGCAATCCCATTTGGGAAATCCTTCAGGGAGTTGATTGACTTTGGTGTTGGCACTAATTCTGCGTTCAGGATATGCTTGGAAGACGAGAATCCAATTTGTTTGTTGTTGTAACATTAGTTCATTCTTTGTAATTTCTATGGTCACATTGATTCAGCACTTTGTAAGACGAAGAGAGATTCTTACCAAAGGTCGGAATACATGTCTGTAGCATTCTGTTGTGTCTCCAATCCAGAAGGGAAGTTGCATGCTTTTGTGGTGGTGTTGGTTTTCCTGTTCTTTGTTTACAGAAAACAATGGGGAGGGTTGGGAGATTATTAGCAATGGGTGCCCCTAATTGAGTAGAGGCTCTCGAATTTTTGGCCCATGACTGCGGGTGGGTTTGGGTTAATTTAGGGGAACAATTACCATTAAGGTAAGAAAACAAACAATTACCATTAAGGTGGGTTTGGGTTTGGGTTTGTGATTCTCTATTGAGGGGTACCAACATGCCCTCCCTAGTTTTGATGCCTTTTCATCCTCTCCTTGTTAATCTTTGTTCCTCCTTCAAAGGTTATATTTTTTTTGCTGTTAAAAAAAAAGGTAAGAAAACAAATATTTATTACCATTAACGTTAGTCACTCTTTTTTAATTACCATTAAGGTCGGTCACTTTTTTTGGGGGGTTTGGGCACTTAGGATATTGCACGGTGTCATAGGGTTTTGGCATTTTTATATGATTTTGATGGTTTAGGCACTTTCATTAGGGTACCTTAGGGTTTAGATTTAAGGTACACTTTCCTATTATGGGGTTTTAGCGGTTTAGACACTTTCATATGGTTTGTGATTTAGACACTTTCATACGGTTGGTTTGAGCTTCTCTAGGGGAGTGCGTGGTTAGTCCCTTGCATTTTCTTGGACTGGTCCATACTTTCCCCATAATTTAGGCAGCTTGTACATGAGTCAGGAGGGTAAATTCCAAGCCGCCCCCACTTTTTGTGGGGGCTTTCATTAAAACCTATTTTGTTTTACCCTCCTAAATAGACCCTGCGCGCGTGGGATTTTTTTTCCATTCACACACGCCAGTAACTTACCGTCTCTCTCTCTCCACGCATGATGGCACTTTTCTAGCACATTTAATTTCTCTCTCTCCTCTTTATTTTTTGGGAGAATTAATTAGACATTCTATACATAAAATATCATTATGATTCCATCCTATGAGATTTGAATACTTATGATTCCATCTTGAAATTCAAATAAACCCCAAAATACCCTCTCTCCTAATTTTCCTAATATTTCTCCCCCTAATATTTCTCTCTCCTAATTTCCTAATATTTCTCTCTCCTGATCTTTCCTAATTTATCTCTCTCTCTCTCCTATCTTGAAAAATCTCTCTCTTCTAATCTTATAATTCTCTCCCTCCTAATCTTCTCATACCTAAAATCTCCAAACAAAATTGGAAATAAATAATCAAGCATGAAATTTTAAACTAATGCACCCAAAAAAATGGTAGATTAATGCATCACAAAAAATTATAGATTAAACATGAAACATATGGTAGATTAATGCACAATAAAACCACAACCCAACCCAAAATCAATAAACCATCTTTTATAGTATAAAATCACCGAGCATGGTTTATATGTCCTTTATTTCATACAGTGAATCATCGAATATGGTAAATAAATCAATAAACCATGTTCATATGTCCTTTATTTCATACGGTGAACATAGTTTATTGATTTACTACTTTTACTGTTTCAATTACCAAAATCGTAAATCAATGAACCATTTTCACGCGGTATAAGATAACCATCTTTTAAAGCACAAATCACTAAAATGGTAAATCAATAAATCAAATTCACGGTGTGAAATAACCATCTTTTAAAGCACATGTGAATATGGTTTATTGGTGTACCATTTTTATTGTACCGAAAAAGCACAAGCCTTGAATCGAAAAAAAAACACCACTAACAAGAAATTCTTAGCAAACATAGTCTGCCATTGTGGCTTCTCCTGTTTTGGAGCAGTCTTCATCTCTTGATGATGGCATCACGGCTAATTGAGTGGTTATGATCCTCAGTGGTTGCACAAAAGGCGATGTTGTTGGGGCCGATCAAGTCTACGGGGGACATCTTTTCGACGGGCGACGGCGCGGCGCGGCGGCTATGTGTGCCGGAAGTGTGCGACGATGGCTATGGCAGGCCACCCAAGATGGATCAGACTTGTCTATCTCGGGCTTCGGCAACGCGGATATCCATGGAAATGAGATATGGAGAGAAAGTGAGAGAGTGTGATAGATCGGCTGATACAGGTTTGGGATTGTTGGTGTGGGTTGTTTGATTTTTTAAGATTTGAGGGGTTTGATTTTTCTTGAACCTGCTTGAGGATTTCGATCGGATTGGGAGAGAGAGAGAGAGAGAGAGAGAGAGAGAGAGAGAGGTAAGTTACAAATTCCCTAATTAATAGGCAATTATCTAACCAACAGATTCCATTCAAAATGGAATGTTCCGTTTACTTACTGGATATCTTTTGATCCGGATTTTTTGCTCTTCTAATTATTATTAGAATATATAATTAGTATAGACTACTATACTACTAAAATAATTAATAAGGGCACAATGGTCGGATAATACATTTACAAGATGGAATCATAAAGATTCAAACCTCATAGGATGGAATCATAAGTCTAATTTTTGTATAGGATGCCTAATTAAAATTCTCTTATTTTTAAAACTTTAAATACTTATAAATTTTAATTTATATATCCAATTTTGAAAAACTTTATATTTTTAGAACCTACATGACGACATCTATCAAACAAGACTCATATTGGATATGGAATTATGCACACATAAAAATTCTTAGACTGTAAATTGTACAATTTTGTGTATTGAATATAAAATTATGCGCAAATAAAATAATTTAGAGTTTTTTGACAGATATATTTATCTGTTCAATACATATATATTAGCCAAAATAGTTTATCTGTTTGTCATTGTGCCTTATATGTTATTTTCTGTGGTTTATCTGTGGTTTCTCTGTTTGTCATTATGCCTAATTTGTTGATTTTGTTTAAATATTAGCCAAAATAGTTTACCTTGGGTTATTGTGGCTTATATGTTGTTTTTGTGATTTATTTATTGGTTATTGTGGCTTATATGTTGTTTCTTTGGTTTATCTGTCGGTTATTGTGGTTTATATGTTGGTTTCTGTGGTTTAGTTGTTAACAAGTCTGGTTTATCTGCTTGTTATTGTGGCTTATAAGTTGTTCTCTGTGGTTATCTATTTGAGTGGTTTGAATTTTTTTTTTTGTTTTTTTGTGTGAATTGTGTATTCTGGAGAGTGAGTTGTAATGTGTGAATTCTTATTTAAGGGGCAGAATTCTTTTATTTTTAGAGAGTGCGAATTGTTTTATTAAGGGTATAAATAACTTTTTTTACGTGTACATAATTTCATATTCAAAATAGATCTTATTTTAAAGATCTCATCGAGTAGGTTTTAAAAATATATATTTTTTAATTTTTTAATATGCACAACAAAAGTTATAATTGCTTAAAGTTTTAAGAGTATATGAGCTAGTATTATTTAAGAGATAGATAGATAGATAGATAGAGAGAGAGAGAGAGAGAGAGAGAGAGATAGAGAGAGAGAGAGAGAGAATATCCTAGTCAATGCCTATTCCCCAAAAAGTGTAATGTAAGTCATTTGTTACCACGCATGAGAGAGAGCATGAGGGAAAAAGCTCATGAATTGTCACATCTACTGTTTCTCTCTCATTTGCAAAGCCAATTCCCACTGGTATTTTTGAAAAGTGGGGTAAAGAGAGAGAATATGGTAAAGCAAACAGCGCGCGTGGAAAAGGGCTTGGGAGGGATGGGTTTGACACATGGTGGGTTTGCACGGAAACGCGAGGACAAAAGGGGACTGGCCAGTTAGAACCCTATCGGGTTTTCTATGGGTCATGTACTTATTTATGGCCCAAGTTGTTATATATATATATATATATATATATATATATATACATACATACATACATATACTCCCTCTGTCCCAATTTGTTTGTTGGGAATCTCACAATTTAGTGGGTCAGCGTCAAAGGCTTTAAAAGTGCACAGTTTTTCAATCTTACCCTTCAAAGCTTGGATGGGAAATGAATTTAGCACTCCTCTTTTGTAAATAGACAAAAAAATAAAGTTTCAAATGACAAAAGGGGTGCTAAATTCACCCCCAAAAAATTTTGCCCCACAAATTTTGCTGAAATGTATTTAGCTCCATTCAAAACACAATTCCAAAAAATTCTCTCATAACTTTGGTGTCCACAAATTTTGGCTTCAATTGAAACTTATGTAACTTTTTGTCCCAAAATTTTGGCTCCAACAATCCCGAAAATTTTGGCTCCGTTGTAAAATCGTTGGGAATTCAATGTAGTGATTTACTTTTGTATGTTTTTGTATTAATTCAAAGTAATTTCCTCAATGTAAAAGTGAAAAGGATTGAAAAGTAGTGAAAAAGCTAGAATGGGGAGTTTGTCAAATGTTTATAGTCAATTCATGAAAGTGAGCAAACAATTTGGGACAACCCAAAAAGGAATACTGAGCAAACAAGTTGAGACACAGGCAACATATATTTTGAAATGGCAACATTATTTGATATATTGAAAAAAACTCAACGAAGGATACATTGAGGAGGGGGAGGGGAATCCAACCAAAGGTTGAATAAGGGAAGAAAAAAGAAAAACCACCCAAAATCTTGACCGACCATCCATCCAAACACCTCAAGCGAAAACAGCCAGCCGTTGGTCTCAGCCTCATCATTGCCATTGACTAGCTAGGGAACTACGTGATGCCACCGCCGTAGCCCACCACAGTCATCAATTATGGAGAGATCACATTATGCCACCACTGCAACCCACAAACAAGGCTGATGCCGAGATAGAAACTGTATCCCCCAACAATAACACACCCACCAAATCTGCCATTCAAACTCTGGCGGTGACCACAGGGTCACCTTCGTAAAGAGACAACCTAAATTATGCTTGATATTTTTTTAGTGATCTTTTCATATTTTGGCTGAAAATTTGGAGAAAGATATGGTCTACCCTTGGAATGTTAGGTATTTTTAGTGTATTTTATGCGTGTTTGTGGCGTATGTTAGGCAATTTTTACTTAGTTATGCTATGTTTGTATTATAATTTTAGAGGGTGGTACACAGTTTTAGTCCATGGTATGCATTGCCTTTTGTGTATGGCACCAATGACGGATTTATGAAGGGACCAGTATGTCCACACTGGAAATATGGAAATTAATTGTAAATTTTTATTTTGTAAAATCAATTTTTAATAATAGAATCTGAATGAAGGTAAAGGGCTTTATCCTTTACCTGGGAACCAACGTATTTCGCACTGCCTTCAACCTTCGCCAATGTGAAGCTTCATGCATGACAAGAGCACATCTACAACTCTTTCGACCAATCGACCAATCGACACAGCTTCAAGCCTGTAACGCCGGCGCTGGAGCTCGTCAGACATCGGATGCCGGAGCTTGTACAACGTGGGTTTCCCCTCTTTTTGTCTTTCTTTAACTTGTTTCTTCCGTTATATGCTAGAAAATTAGGGCTAGTTAAGGATCTCTGTCTTAATTTCTATTGATTGGGTTATAAATTACCAAGTTGATTTGGGTAAAAACAAAAAACGGTTAGATGCGTTGATTTCAGGTTACATCAACAGAATTGAGCTAACTTTCCCTCAATAAAGCCTCGTTCACTTGTCAAGAAAGTATGAGAAAGGATGGGAAAATCAACTTTCCGATGACTTTTGGGATGTTCAGTTACCAGGAAAATAATGAGACCCACAAAAATAATTTTTCCACTAGGACTCACTTTCCCTCAAAATGCATCCTGCAAAAAGGAAGGAATTATGTGTGGTAGGAAAGTTTGCTCCTGCCAGTTACACTTTTCTGGAAAAATACTTTATCAAGTGAACACTCACAGGAAAGTAAATTTTCTTTTCCTTTACTCCACTTCATTTCATTTTTCTCAAGATTAACTTTCTGGAGTAACATTCTTTGCAAATGAACGGAGCCTAAAGATTTCGAATTTTAGCATATGAATGTTGTCCTGTTGAATAGTAAGATCTTTCCCCTTTTATTCCCTCTCTCTACCTGATTAATATGTTGTTGGTACTTGATAGTTAGTTTCTAAATATGAAATTAGGGTTAAAAGTGATAGTATTTTGTTTGGGGTATTTGCACTTACACCCCTGTACTTTGCTTGATTTACAAAGACACACCCCAGAGAACCCGAATTTTGCTTTTTTTAGGGTTATACTTTTATTTAGGCAGTTACACCCCCTCCAGAGAATCTGAATTTCGCTTAGGTTCGGACTTTGACTTTCTCGATCAAATTTCGATGATCTGATCCGCCCAATGTGTTCGGAATGTGTTTTTAAAGGTATCCGTGAGGAATTGGCAAAAAAAATGACCGGGAAGGGCTTGATCCGAACATATACAATTTTACAGAAAACTGCTTAATTCAAGTCCTTCACGGTCTTTTTTTCGGTTGATTCTTGTTGGGTACCATTGAAAACACGTTCCAAACACATTGAACGGATCGGATCATCGAAATTTGATCGGGAAAGTCAAAGTCTGAACCTAAGCAAAATTTGGGTTCTCTGTAGGGGGTGTAAGTGCCTGAAAAAAGTATAAGGGGTGTGTTTGCAAATCGAGTAAAGTACAGGGGTGTAAGTGCAAATACCCCTATTTTTTTCTACTTAGCATAGATTTGTACTTATGCAGAGCACTGGCTAGTGTGCTTAGATTTTTGCTGATTTAGTTGATGTAGAGCATTGGCTAGTATGCTTAAATTGGGTTAGCACATGGCAGATTAGATTCCTGGTTCCGCCCTTGATGGTGCCCACAATTGTCCTCATTCCTGGATAAACCATTGTATGACACGCATATTTTTTTTCGTATTTTTGTGACACAAGTTATGCAATTTGGTGAGACACGGATACTTAAGCATTTTTTTGTTAGTTATGCATATCTTTTGTATTAATTAAAAAATTTATTGGTGTTTGTTACTAATTTTATTTTTTTATATATTTTCTAGTGTGTGCCATAGGCTTCTTCAAATTTTTCTAGTATATCTCGACAAAAAGAGGTTTAACTTTTGGCATCTTCTTTATTAAATAAATATCATTATTACTTCTTTCACATTAACTTTTATTTTTATTTTACACCTTTCACATGAAATTTTACCTCCACTTCGGAGGGAATAATTTTTTAACCATGCCCCATTTTTTTACTTTCTGAATTCTCTTCTTGTCCAAGCCATAAAAAAGTCAAATTTCTAATAAAAATAGGAAAAAATCATTTTAACCCCTGATCTTTCACTCAAATCACGCAAAGACACTCGCAATTAAACACTTGAATTATCAAAAAAACATCAATGTTCCCCATACCGTTAATCTCCCTTCTAAAACAGAAATTTATAATTTTTCAGCAAAAACCATCTGCGAACTTGGTTTGATGGAAACTCCAAAACCCTACATGATCATTTTTTCCCATCAGAACTCACTGCTCCCTCCACACAAACACAAAGCCGTAATCTTTCATCTCCTCCATTTGATGTAGCACTCTAAGAGAGAAAGAAACAAACCAAACCAGCTCGACACCATTATCATAAGCAATAATCTTTCCTCATGCCTCACCGTCGGCGACAGGGTCTAAAGGGAGGAAAAAGGAAATGTACATAGGGTTTTTTTTATTGAAGTTAGGGTTTGGAAGGTGAGAGAGTTACTGGGGGGGTTTGACGGGTTTAGGGGTGAAATTTTTGGTGGGTGTCCATGAGGAATGGAATTGAGCTTCTAGGTTCGCTGATGCCAATGTTCTAGAGAGAGAGAGAGAGAGAGAGAGGGAGAGAGAGAGAGAGGTTCTAATTTCAAGGTTTAGATTGAATTTTTGGATCAAAGGTATTTTTCCCTCTTCAATGCCAAGTTGGGAGCAAGATGGCCCAAAAGCTCCATGTAATTGGCATGTTCAAGTCCTGTGGCAGGAAAAAAAAAAATACATGCCAGCATTTCCGTTTGTTTTGAGATGGATAGAGACAGTAGAGGGAATATTGATGTGTTTTCTTGATAGTTCAGGTGTTCAGTTGACATTTCTAAAAGGTGTCTTTGCATGATTTGGGTGAAATATCAGGGACTACAATGAATTTTTCAAATATGAAAAGAAGTCACAAAACCAAAAAGTCCAACAGCGCCCCAAAACGTTGCAGTTTGACCTCCCAACTCCAATCCTTAAGCACTAAACCAATAGGATAGAATGTAGTAAGCTGGCCAAAATGGAGATTGACGAAGCTTTTTTCGCTGAGTACATGCATTAGTTAGTGGCCAAACAGTGACTTAAAGATTTGGAGTTCGGGTATGGAGTTTGTGGGTGAAACTGCAACGTTTTGGGGCGTTGCTGGGAACTTTTGATGATTGCACAACTTTTCTAAGGCAATCAAAACTTTTTGATAGATATTGCTAATAGAAGTTGTATTCAACACGGTGTCTTTCGTTTCAGATCAGAAGGAGTTGGTGGTAAGGAAGAAGAAGCAGGTGGAAGGGATTTTGCATTCCTGACCACCATTACCAATGGTCAGTAATGCCTTTTGGTCTCAAAACAGCCCCATCCTTGTTTCCAAAAACCATGATCCGGGTATTTGCTTCTTTTAGTAAGCAAACATGAAGTAGGTACAAACAGTAAGTAGGAAAGGATCATCAAAGGACGAGAGAAGGGACATTTATGAACACAATGTTCATTTATTCAAGTCTGAGGATTACAAAGCCAAGACCCTCCTTTTATAGGCATAACTTAAGGAAGGGTAACCTTTAACCATAAGACAAGTAGTCTTAAAGTCTAAGACAAGTAGACTTTAAGTCTAAGACATGATGACCTAATACAAACAAGGACATTCCATCCCACAAACCTACTACAAGGACAATTACATTTCATCTTTCAACTACACCTGATAAAGACTTTATTTTACATCATCACATTTATTATGAACAACCAATACAAATACTTGTTTTTATTTTACAGCTGTAGACACCCCAATTTTGGGCCCAGGACGAGCTCAAGCATTCCTAATGATTAAATGGACCAACCATGCTTACCTTGAAGACCGGAACAAGATTCGAACTTGTCAAAATTCCAAGCATTACCTTAAACCCACTAAAATAACCTAACCAACCTCAAACCATCAAAGACTAGCCAAACCCAACAAGCAGCCCAAGGTGTCCCTTAAGCGCTCAAGAGCACTAGGGTTGAGCGCTCAACAGTGACATCACCCTTGAGCGCTCAAACCCTCCCCTCTTGAGCGCTCAGATCTGCAACAGAACAGATTCTGCAGAGAATCTAATCATGAGGAGTGTCTAGCAACCATATATACCTGCTTAGACACATCTTATATAACCTACTTGACCCCTAAAACACCCCCTAACCCTTTTTCAAAAATCAAATCTCCCTCCTTCCCTCCTATTGTAATAATCCGAAATTTTTAATAAAATTTAGGATTATTTAATTTTTCATTTTGATTACTTTAATTTCGTTATTTAATTTCTAATTGCACGTAGGACCCTTTATTTGCAATTACTACGGTTTATACC